>VDFB02336382.1:0-25633 GCA_007258455.2 Sequoia sempervirens
TAGTAGAGACACCATGCTCTATTTCCCTATTAATAGTGGGAGTAGTCTCTACTTGCATCAATTAAAAATAAAACAACATTATTGAATTACGAAAACTAGAAGAGTGATGCATGTCATGGCTTATAATGTATAACATAGTCAACAAATTTTTGAGCACTTATTGAACTATATATTACTTCATAGTTTAATATGTATTTACTAGAACATTATGTTCCTTGGGATATGTTAATGTACATAAAATTCTATTTCAAATTTTGTTTTATGATCAAAACCCTTCATGAACAACATTGTGAACAAAAGGTTGATAGAAGAGAGCAATATTTCCCAGAGAACCAACAAGACAAAACACAATGCATGGGAGCCATATTGGGAAATTTCTAAGTCAGGAAGAAGTTGATAGAGGATTATAAGTGTATCTTTCATAGTTATGGGTCTCATGAATGACAAGGCAAGGTTGTAATAATAGAATGACAGATGACAGAGCAATGTGATAACTAGGATAAATAAGGAGAAAGGAAAAAGTATCATATCCTCTTGATTGTGGACATAGTATTCTCATATCAATAAGAGTCTTCATGAGTATCAATTGAATTTCAAGGGTTTGCATGTTTCATGAGGATAATTTCAAAGTAAAGGATAGTCACAAGATGATAGTACTGGGGACAATCATATCATGCAAGCAAGGGGCAATATCATGATTACATAAAGAAGTCATGCAAACCTTTGTTCATGTGAAGTGAACAATTTTTGAAGTGGGGAAAAGATTTATGGAAATAATGTAAAGCATGATAGTGAGATGCATGAAAAGAAGCAATAATGAGTGTTGTCAACTAAGAAAAAAATGTAGTGATAGTGAGCAATAAGGGGACTGTGGTCCTAAGATCTTGATAACAAATCACACGTATAAAGACACTCCATGATTTTCATAAAACCTCAACATTCTATTCATATTCATGGGTGAATCACAAAGAAGAGATAGCTAAGAAATGGAGTGAGATATCTTCATGACAGTGGATAGTGTAATATTCACATAGGCAAAGTAATGATCACAAGGAGAAATGGTGAATAAAGTACAATAAATGAACAATAAATGATTAGCATAAATAAAGAACTAAAATAATACAATTACATAAGACTGAATATGATAGTGTAAAGTCACAAGATGTAATAGGATAGTTACATGTATTTCAATACCAAAGAATGCTTCAAGGGATAATTGTGGAAGACTTTTTTATGAGATACTTTGTATGTTTTCAACCAAGATAACTCAAGGTAAAGAGTGCATGAAAGTCATGAATGTGGTGGTAATCACATGAAATCTAATGCTATAAGATAGTCTCATAGGAGAAGCACAAAATTTAGTACAATGGTAGAAGAGGAGCATGCATAGTTTATTATTAAAGGATAGTTTAGAGTGACTTGATGCGCTTTTAATGATCATATTCATTGAAGATAGTCCTTGTGAAGGGATAAAAAGAGGGAATACATTTCTAAATGATAAGTGGACAATACCTTGTATATGGAGTAGATACCATTAAAGATGATAGAAAATGACAACATACATTCAAGAAAGCAAGAGAGTAGTCCTCTATGATGTCAAGCACTTCAAAGGCATAAATAAAAGTATACAACCATAACATGAATGTAATAACATAGTCATCATGATAAATATAGTCAACATAGGACAAGGGTAGTGATAACATCAATATCTCAAGCAACATTCATGAGCACAATAGTGGCAGAGAGATGGTATGCTACAAGCTAGTGATGCCCCTAGCCTATATTTTTTGGAGGCCAACAACATGAATAAATGAAATTAATAGATTATGAAGTGCATAACAACCTGAAATCAATTTAATTAAAAAAGTACAAAGCATACTTACAAACTATCTAAAACCTTCAAGTTGTTAAACATTATTCAATTACCAAATACAATTTTTTTATTTTAAACTTATAAATAGTGTGCATTACCTGAGTGAAACTTCAATGACCACCTACACTAGTAGGTGTTATCGTCAAAGCTCCAAGATTAACCTATTCAACATCTAAAATGAGATATAAGAATACCATTCATATAATGTAACTTACCTATTCACATGTAATATTTAAAATTCTTTACTAGTTACATACCTCTATTGTACATGTGGTCATGTAATAGGGAGTGGAGGACTACTGAAAATAGAGTGAACATTATGACCCTAAAATTTTATTATAATCATTCAAATGATTTAGTTAATCTTTCATTTCAATAATGAAATTTAAAAAATTAAATTCAATGAACTTGCTAACATTTACCTAACTATCAAGGCCGAATGTCTCATTAAGGAGGGCATATTTCATCACCATTGGATCAACTGCAGATGTACCATAGACACCTACATCTTGACTATCCATGGGATCATAAACATAGAGTGACCCACTAGCCTAACAATAATGAGGTGGAACTCTACTCCCCAAAGACTCACCTAGCTCACCCTATGCTAGAGGATTGGTATGTTGTATGAGGCTTTGGGTGAGGGAACTAATTAACTGCAATATATCCACCTCAACACTCTCCTTCACAATGAAAGGGATAGTCACATACTCATACGTTGGTCTAGCGAGTGCTTGTCTCACTGGCCACTATGCATTGATATGTGCCCCCACTTTGTCCTATGTGGAGCCCCCACCTCTACCCTAGAATTCATGGATGTCAAAATAGTTTGAGATTTTATTAAGGACAAACTCATAGTAAAGTTTCCTAAAAAAATATTGTGGCACCTCATTGTTGTTGCATGGAAGATGGTCAAAAACCATCCACCACCTTCTCAAAAAATTGTTCTTTATCCCTTGGTGGTTGCACCAAGGGATAAAGAACAATTCGTTATCCCTTGGTGGTTGCACCAAGGGATAGGGAACCTCTTGCTTGAAGGATGTAAAGGTCAATTCGTTCTAGGGTTCATGAATAGTGCACACAAGTCAAAATTTGTATTTTTTTGATCTTTAACTTGTTTATACGATATTTATTTGTATAAAATTATCTAAACTCTTGTCTCTTCTCGGAACAACTACTTATTTTCTTGCTAATTAAATCTACATGTGATATTATCGATTCAAGTGATTGAGTGAATGTAGTTCTATTTGAGGTTGTGCCTACAATATCTCTCTTCTTTTTTGTTATTTTTAATTTGTCCCATCAAATTTTCTTGAATTCCTAGAGCATGTTGAGAAATTTTTGGAGGTGTTTGTTGGGGTTGTTCTTCATGAGGGATTTTAGCATGAGGTGAATTAGGATTTTGAGGAGGAGAAGGAGGTACATAATCATTTCCTAAAAATTAAATAAATTCACATTAAAAAATGTTAAATTTTCCTTTTTAATACTAAAATCACACAAAAAATAACAACAAAGTACTCCTTTGACCTCTTCAATATTGTGGAGACATTTTGATGAAGATTTAGTGAAGAAACATAGCAGTTTTTTCCTTCTGGGAATGCAAATGCATTTTTGAGGGTTTGTAGGACACAAACCAAATTAGAAACAATAGGAAATAAAATTAAATGAACTTTTATTTTTTGTTTAAATGAGGAAAAATGATTTCACATTATAAAATGAGCATGTTTTGTCCTTGTAGTGGCCGAGCTTGAGGCTCAATCACTCCAAGACATAACACAAGTGCATTATAACACACTTACATTTTGGTTTTTTTGAAAAAAAAGAAGGGTTGGCCACTTTTAGCTCTCAATCTTTCTGCACCCACCCCTTGTGGGAAAGAAATGATTATTCAAATCCAAATTTACAAGTCTAATGGGAAGGTGACTAAACATTGGACTAAAGATATTTTGATAAGAGGTACAAATTTTATCATAGATATGAAAAAATCAATGAAGAGATTGAGATACTAAAAGCAAAGATAGATGGTGAATGCACTACTACCAAGCATGAAGAGGCCATTTTGTTAAAAATTGACAATGAGCTTAAAGAAATGCTTAATATGGGATCAAAAAAATTGGTGGTTGAACAAGTCATGCTTAGTGATGAGGATAATAGGTGCCTCATGTAGAATAAAATCATCAAGTGGAAACTCACTTTCCTAAAACAAAATATGCTAGAGTAGAAAAAATTGCCTAAGGAATGCAAGATGAAAGCTAACATCTTGAAAGATCTTTTAGATATCGATGTTCATCTCCATAGGGAAGAAGATACTTAGGAAAGGGATGTGGAGGCTCTAAAGGATGAGTTCAATCAGTCAATATAATAGCTTCTCAATAAGCAATATTTTGATATTAAAAGTATGAGGGAACAAAGTAGTGTTGATTTCACTCTATCCCAATTTGTTGGTCACGCATCAACTCTCTCTAGTAAAGTGGACTTGGCATGAGGGAAAAAAGGCTTTGTGGAAGCTAAGGACCAAGAATGTGATCATCCCACAACATGGTGAGATGCTTATAATCATCAAATTTTTCCATGTATACAAAACTAAAAGTACCATACAAGTCACCCAATCATCTCAAGAAGGAAACACCAAAAATGTTCCACCTTGGCAATGAATTTTCTTCTTTTATTATTTATATTTTGTAAAGAAACTTTAAAAGTCCAAAAAAAAAATTGTGACTTTAAATCCTTTTTTAGATAGTTTTTAAAAAATTGTTACACTTGTGAAAAATATATATGCATGATATAATGTATTAAAAAATATCTCTTAGAATTTTTGGGGAAGAGATAGTGAAAAGATAATTAAACTTGACGGTTGTACATGTCTATGAGCCTATAGTTTTAAACCAATGTATGAATGAAATTCATTAAAATTTGTGTGTTGTAATTAATTTTGTTAATTGTTACATTTTTTGTATGTGTAGGGTGAAGCCACAATAGTGGTTTACAATTCAAGTGAGGAAGGAAAACTCACAAAAAATGACCCCAAGTAAAAAAATGTGTTTTTGGGGGTTTGTACAAACCTAATGGTTCGACCGAACCCATTAGGGGTTCGCTCGAACTAGGGTTCATGCGAACCCCTTTAAATTTTGGCCACCAAAAAAATAAAAAAAAATGCATGGGGAAGTGGTTTGAGCGAACCCCTTTGAAGGGGTTCATTCAAACTAGGGTTCGACCAAACCCTAGTTCGAGTGAACCCATAGAGGTTTCCTCGAACCCCTAGGGGTTCATACGAACCCCCCTTATCCCTCATCTCCCCCCACTGAGACACAAAAACAACCTAAATTTTGGCACTTCGGAGCTCAGGTTGAGGATGAAAATGGAGGAATCTTCACAAACCCAATTGGAATCAAGTAGTCCTCAGAACGAGCTATCTAGTGCATATAATTTTAATATGTTTTAGTTTTATTATGTATTTGTTTTCTTAGTTTTATTAAACATAGGTTTTTCATAAAAAATGAAGGTCTATGTTCTGCACATGTGGAAAAATAACAGATTATAAAAAAAATTGAAAAATATGAGAGCACCAGATATTGAAGTCGTTGATCTAACAAAAAAATAATAATTGAATTTTGATATATACAAAAAAATTTATGCGTTATACGGTCGCGCTATGCCTAAATTGTAATTGGTTTGACTTCGAAATTGATTAAAGAAAAAATATTCAATAAAAAACTATCTAACCAAGTGGAAGCACTAGAAATCGAGTTACGAATCTAAATTCGAAAGAATTTGAATTTTATCCTTCATGGTAAAAAATTATGCGTTATACGGTGTACGTCACTTTTTAAAAATGTTGTTTTTTGAAAAAAATAGTTTTCGTGGGAGATGGAAAAAGAAGTGCAATCTGATTCCAAAAATTTTGAAAAAAATATTTTTAGAATCTACAAACAAAATGTGACAAGACTCTAGTTTGCATCATCTTCAAATTCTTCATGGTTTAGCCGCTATAGGTGCCCGAATGTGAAGATTTAGTTAAAAATAATAATTTCAGTGACTAGTTTGGCCAAAAATTGTAAACCACTATTGTGGCATCACCTTGTAATAATCAGTTTTGGCATTTGAACTTTTTGAGTTCTAGGTTATCAAATATAGTTAGTCTGTGTGGTAGATATCTTTCACAACTTGAAATCATATTCGATAAGGATTCATCAATAATATTTGTAATTATTTATTGATTGAAGCATTTTCCTTTTCTGCTTTTTGGTTAAAAGCATACCCCATTGAAGTTTAATTTTCTAGAAAAGTATAACAAGGGAGCTATGCATACCCCATAAAAGTTTAATTTTCTAGAAAAGTATAATGAGGCAGCTATACCTCACAAAAAATAAATTTAGAGGGAAATTATTTCACATAGAAATAATTTTCCCAACTATTGGTTGGTGATTTGCATTAAGATTGGGCAACAAAGTGAAAAATTTAAAATTTAAAATAGTGGATAATTTGTTAACCCACATTGCAAATAAGAATATAGTGAACACTATTATATTGAATTGATAGAGTCACATTATAGTATATTGTTGAACTCTTAGAGGGTGAAACTTCCTAGAGCCATGTTCAATATAATACAATTCATTGATAACCCATTCTTTTATTAAAGCCCTCTATTTAAA
Organism: Sequoia sempervirens; assembly: GCA_007258455.2. Taxonomy (NCBI): domain Eukaryota; kingdom Viridiplantae; phylum Streptophyta; class Pinopsida; order Cupressales; family Cupressaceae; genus Sequoia; species Sequoia sempervirens. Next base: position 6,526 of record VDFB02336382.1, read on the forward strand.
CTAATTGTATTGAAGATAACTACCAAATCCCATGCATGTGGGATAAGCTTACTCAGCTAAAAGAATAACTTACAATGCATATGCATCTAATGTTTTTCTTAATTCCACCTTAAGAAAAAATAATTATTTAGGGAGATATAGTTAAGATTGCAAGTCTTAGTAGAAAATGTGTCCCCTAGAAATTTTTGTAACCTTCTAAAGTAATTCATAATGTTTTTAATCCAAATAGAAATAAACCAAAGATGAATTTGGTGAATCAAAGATCATAAACAAAATACAAATATGATCAAATATGACAAGAAATGACAAATCTATAGATGCACAAGTGATCCAAAAGTGCAAATCAACCATTCCAAACTAACAATAAAATAATTCAAAAATAGTGATTAAAATGATCCATAAATACCCTTATATTTCACGTTTAATTTTCTAAAATAATATTAATTTACATTACCCACAAAACTATCAATTAACAAATGTAAATTAATTTATACATATACATATACATATATTGTATTAAATTAATGTAAAACAAAATTTAAAAAATGGTCATTTTCTTTGATAAATATACAAATCATGTCACATTTCCAAGTCATTTTACCTTTCATATAAAACTAAAATATCATTGTAAAGTTAATAAATTTCACAATCTTTAAATTTATTTTAACACATCTTAAAAAAGTCTTATGTATATTCTATACATAACTTTTTCTCATACATAAAATTGGTTTTAAAATAATTTAAATACATAAGAGATTATAATTACACAATAGCATTTCCTTCACTAAAATATAGATTCAATTTTAATATCATAAATAAAATTAGCTTCAAACTCTTTAATTTTTTACCTCTAATAAATAAAAAAAAAATTAATATAATTTAAATAGAGAAAAAGAAAAAGTAATTACATGACCTTCACTAATATGTATAGATTCCAATAGTTACATGGGGATTTGCGTCTTTGATTTTTTTCCAATATTCTCCACCTTCCTTTAACATATTCCACCAAGCATTCATTCCTCCGCTGTAATAAAATACCTCTAGTCTTCTCAGACGCTCCAAACCCTCCACTTTCTTCACTTTGGGACATTCTGATAGACGGAATTGCTGAAGGCGTGCCATCACTCCCTCCTCCAATTCTGGGAACTCCTCTAATTCCGGGAAGTTTGAAATTATAAAGAAACGGAGTTGCGGAAACCCTTCGGACTTTCCAAGCACCTCTGGCATTTCTCTGCACCTCTTGTCCCCTCTCAAATACAATTTCACTAGATTGGGCATTCTTTGCAGCTCCCCGTAATCACTGAATTCACAATTTACTAACTCTAATTCCCTCAGATTTTCCAAATCACATATCCAACGTGGCACTACAAAACTGTCTAGTTTAATCATTTCCAGATGTTTCATTGCTGTAATATTCTCCGGAAGTTGCGGGAGCTCCGTTTCTTCACCAACATTGACAAAATTCGAGATTAACAAACGACGCATCTTCACCAGCTTCGCAAAGATCCTCTCCAACTCCATCTTATGGTTAACTTCTAACCGTAGTTCCTGAAGCTGAGTCATATTGGCAAAATCGTCTAACATCATGAATTCGTCCTCTTCTATGGAGAGGCGCAAATATTGTGTTCGCAATGTTCTCAAAGAGGTCACCTCTGATATCCTCTTTGGCATGCGATTAATAGCAAAACCTTCTAAATGCTGAAGATAATTAAGTTCATTAATCCATACTGGTAATGATCTGCACTCCATGGGGAGAGCAAGAAACAAGAGACTTTTCAGATGTCTCACACTCCCCGGTACCTTCTTAATCTTTGTCCACCTTATATCCAAGACTTTAAGAAGAATCATCTTTCCAAGAGACGCAGGCAATGTAGAGATTCCTGTGTAGCTCAAATCCAGAACGCGCAGTCCTCTCATGGTGGTAAACAAGTTTTTTGGAATGCTTGTAATATTCTTATTCTGAGACAGTGAGAGTGTGCGGAGATAAACAGGATGGCTATCTGAGATGGCATAGTCGTCTAGATCTTTTTTGGACAATAAAATCCGACACCAGCCCGTGGCACCACTTGTATGTCTACTGACCTCCTCAACAGAAAAAGCACATTTATTTTCTCTGGATATATGTATGGCCAAATCATGCAATAAATCATGAATTTTACAATATTTTTTAAATTTAAAGAATATATCTAATCTCTCACATACTTGAACCAGAAACAGCTGGGCAAGTTGATCTAACCAATCCCAGGCCATATCCCGCGGATCCTCTCCTGCTGGGACGAATTCTTTTCCCAGTGCTTCTCCTATCCACAGATTTATCAAATACTCGGGATCTATCTCCTCATCCTCGGGAAAGAAGGAAAGATATGCAAAACACCGTTTAAGGTGTTCAGGCAAAGAATAATAACTCAGTTTCAATATTTCCATGACAGGGTCAGGGTCACCAATGCGAGTATCTACTCTTTCGAGCCGACGGCGCTTCGACTCCCATTTGCTGAGATCTTTCTTGGCCAGAGATGCTGCTGTCGTTTTGATAGCAAGAGGTAAATTTCCACATTGCTTTACAATCTTCCGACCCTCCTCTTCCATGTGCGCTGGACCTCTATTTCCCTTACAATGCCAAAATGCGTGGACACAAAATAGCTTCCAACTGTCTTCATCTGACAAATTTTGCATCTCATAGATTCGAGCTCTTAAATCTAGAGCAACCTGCGTATTTCTTGTGCTAACCACAATTTTACAATCTTTATCAACGGGCAGACCAAGTTGAAGAAGTAGATCATTTGGAGTAAAGAGCGTCCACAGATCATCCAACACAATAAAAGATTTTTTCCCTTGGAGATGTTTGCGAATCAATTTAGCCGCGCTCTGTTCACTTACTTTCGAAATTTCACCTTCTAAACCTATGTGGGAGGCTATATCATTTTGCAATTTCTGGAGATGTAAAATCAATAGGTTTAGAATTTGAAGGTGCCAAAGGGGATGGAAAATGTAACTCAGAGCGATCTGGATTTTGATAAAACTAGAGAAAATTTGAAAGCCTTAAAGCGGGCATAATGTTTCTACAATAATTCACTCTAACACGCTTTCTCTCGAATATCTCGAAATTTTCGAATAAAGCTGTTTAGGAAGGCACTGGTGTTGGAATATCTAATCCCAACTACTTCATTAACTCCCCATGTTGACCTGTCCTCATCTTATCAGCATTAGATCACAATCATATCCCAGCATTAAAGATGAGGATCTGATTTGGTCTTATCTTCTCCAACTACTCTGTTGACTATTAGCTATCTCCTTTATTGATTGTCCGTGCTTGATTGCCTATATATTGGTGAGTCTGTCTTGCTTTCTACTTAATCTCAGATGAGTCCAGCTTTGTAGAGCTGTAACCTGTAAGGGTATGAGCTGAAGCTCAGAAAGTCCCTGTAATGTTTTCATTATGATCAATATTAAATTTCTGTCATTTGGTATCAGAGCTAGGATAACAGCAAAGGGAGATGAGGTTTGGTTCTTTGCAGATGCAGCAAAAGAGAGAAAATTCTGGATGGAGGAGAAGTCGCTAGAATGAAGTTCAAATCGCCAGAGCTTTGAGCAAAGAAAGTCGATCTTGTTTTCTGGAGACTGTATTGCTCAGTGTTTTTTAGAAGTGCGCCACATCAGAGAAGAGATCACTGCTTTGTCAGTCGTTGCCTGAAAGAGAGTCAAAAGTGTGATGCCAGTCAAATCTCTGTTGCAGAAGATAAGGCCGCAGCCAAGAGATGATCGTAGTTGCTTGTTTGTTGATGCCATTGCAAGGAAGAACTATTGTCCCAATCAGAGGAGCTGTTGGGAGATCACAACAGCCGTTGATGTTGTTGAGGAGAGTCTACCGCTCAGGAGTCAAAAAGATTGAATCGCTGTCTCAAAAAGAAGCTGATGTAGAATGGAAGATGCTCGAACTGCTATTTTGATGAGATTCAAAGGAGTTTATTAGTTGATCGCCCAGTTTGCAGTTTTTGAAAAATCCATCACTGTTGTCTATGAAAAAGCCATCGCTAATGTCTCAAAGGTGAAGTAGCCCAGTCAAAGACAAAGATCATTGGTGACTGATTGAAGAAAAATTCTGGCAGAAGAAATGCCAAAGTTTATGGAAGTGCCAAGTGAACCAAGGCGTTGATTTGAGGAGTAAACCAGCCTATGTTAGGAGCTGGATCGCTGTCTTTCAGATCTGTAGCAGAAGCTGATAAGGATCGCAAGAATCCAAAGAAGAATTAGTCTGTGAAGGTATATGCCACCGCAAGGATCTGAGGAATTTCGACAAATTCCCAAGATACTATGGATCATGCATGTTGTAGCTGTAGCTGTTGATTACGAAGGAGATCAACACCAGTCATTGCCAAAGAAAGTCAATAGTTTTTGTCTGAATAAAGGAGATTGCTGTTTGAACAAAAGATGCAAGGAGATTGTAGCCAAAGAAGAAAAGGTTACAGCATCGCTATAGATATGTTGTTAAAGAGTCTGAAGTTGTTGTTTAAAAGGTGAAAATCTATGTGTTGTTCAGATCACCCAGCTTTTAGAAGCCTGAAGGCTATTTGAGTTAAGTGCGAGTCACCTTTGTTAAAAGGAAAAACCAAAGTGTGTATTGTACTTGATTTGTTGTAAGGGGTGCATGTTCGGTTGTACCCAACACCTCCAATGTTTTTAATATTGATGATCTATGTATCCGAAAAGGAATCCTAAACAACTAGCGAGTACAGTGGTTGGTTACCCATGTATCTTGGTAGATGGATTTCTTTTTATATGGACTCAATAATCAATTTTGATGTAGGTATAGAAGGAGAAAATCCTAGAGTGATGATGGTTTCCCCGTGATGATAATTTGGGGAGTCATGTGTGAGCTTGGTTTGTGGTAATCCAAAACCACTTGTACCACTTGTATGTGAGTTTGTGGTCATCTGAAACCACTTGTATGAACGGTTTGTGGTTAGCAAAGCCTAGTAAGATTCCCAAGCACCTGCAATGTGACTCTACGAGAGGTGTTGAAGAAAAAAAAGATTTCACACCTGAACTGATGATGGACTGGTTATCAAGACGATGGACTGGTTATCAAGAAGACCAGAGCTCATGGTTGCAGATGCCGAAGCATCAATGGAAAAGATTAAGAAAGTATTTAGAATTCATAGTTGAGATTAAGGGGGAGTGTTGGAATATCTAATCCCAACTACTTCATTAACTCCCCATGTTGACCTGTCCTCATCTTATCAGCATTAGATTTGAACTTAGGACCTACCAGGAGGGAGGCTTCACAGCTTACCGCTGCGCCGTGACTTCCGTATTTAGTGGTGACTGCACAGGAAGTACACCCATTTTATTCGTGGCAATTCATGCCATACTTTCCCCCATTCACTGCCTTATCCTTTTTTTTTTATCTTCTTTAAATTTCATTTTTAATAACATATAATGTTTTTATAAATTTTATTTTTAACATATAATCTTTTTATATTTAATTTGTTTGATTAATAATTTAAGTTTTAGTTAATGTTGTTTTTTTTACCGTAGTTTTTTAAAATAATGTTTTAGATTTTATTTTGTATGAAAAATAAAAAATTAATATAGATGATTTATAATACATAATTTTAATTTTTTAAATTATTTTTATTTTATTTAAAAGAATATTTTTATTTATTTAAAAGTTATTTTATTTATGTTATTTTATATTTCTTTAAAGAACTATTTTTATTTATTTACTTGTTTTAGTATTAGTTCTTAGGTAAATGTTAAAACTAAGATATCCATTTTTAAAAATAATTAATTATATTTATATAATGTCAATTTATTTTTTAATATTTTATATAATGCAAATTTAATTTTAAAATATTATATTTATTATATATAATATTATAAGGTAATATATATTTATTATAAATATAAATATATATTATTATATATTATATTTAATAGTTAAAATTATTAAATATAAATATAAAATTATTATAATTAATAATTAATAATTTTTATATAATACAAATTAATTTAACATGTAAATATAATGCAACACATAATTACTAGATGTAATATAAATTTTATATAATTATATATAAAAATTATAATAGTATTATATAATGAAATTTAAGAGATGGAAAATATTAGTTTAAGAAATTTAAAACATAATTGTTAAAAAGGATGGAAAATATGATCACATTTATATTTTAAAAATAGATATTTATTATATTTATATTACTAATAATCTTATAATATTAATTAAAATAATATATATCTAAATATCTCATACCTATATTTTAAAAATATATGTAAAGTATGTTTAGAGATATCCTTCTCAAGGCGCCATTGCAACCCTAACTCTAACACTAGTTAAACCCTGAACCTAACCTGATTGAAATCGTATTATAATTCTAACTCTAACACTAATTGAACTATAATTGTAACCCTAGGTATGTTGAAACCTAACCCTAATTGTATCAAAACATTAGAGAACTCTAATTGAATCCTACCCCTAAAATAAACAATAACCCTTATCTTAATTGAACCCTAATTCCAATCCTAGCCCTAATTTAAGACTAACCTTAACCCTGACTTTAATTAAACCCTTATTGAATTGTAACCCTAATTGATCCCTAACCCAAATTGAATACTAATTGAACCCTAACCCTAAGTGAATAGTTTAAGCTTAATTGAACTCCAATCATAACCTTAATTAAACTTATTCTTCAACATTAATCCTTAAACACTAAACACTCTTACTCTTTTACATTTAATTTTTTAAACTCCTAAAATAATAATTTAACTATTCTAATTCATTTTTTTATAGTTAAATTATTATATATAATCTATATTAATTAAAATTTATGTATTATATACAATCTATATTAATTTTTCTTTATTTTTATATACAAAATAAAATCTAAAACACTATTAAAAAAACAATTATTTATAAAAATATCTATTCTAAAAAAAGAACATTAACTAAAACTTCAATTAATCAAATTAAATATAAAAAAATTATATGTTAAAAATAAAATTTATAAAAACATTACATGTCATTAAAAATGAAATTTTAAAGAAGATAAAAAAAGCATAAGGTAGTAAATAGGGGAAAGTATGGCATGAATTGCCATGAATAAAATGGGCATACTTAGTGTGCAGTCACCACTAAATACGAAAGGTAGAAATTGCACGTGAAATACGAATGACAGGAGAAACGAAGGAGGCAGGATGCATACCCAGCATACCCATACATCTATGCTAGGTGCAAATTGTTCGTATTTAGTGGTGACTGCACATAAGTACACCCATTTTATTCGTGGCAATTCATGCCATACTATCCCCCATTTACGGCCTTATGTTTTCTTTTTATCTTCTTTAAATTTCATTTAAATTTCATTTTTAATAACATGTAATGTTTTTATAATTTTATTTTTTTTGATTAATAATTGAAGTTTTAGTTAATGTTAAATGTTTTTTTGATAATGGATTTTTTATAAATAATTTTTTTTAATAATGTTTTAGATTTTATTTTGTATATGAAAAATTAAAAAAAATATATAGATTGTTTATAATACATAAATTTTAATTTTTTAAATTATTTTATTTTATTTAAAGAATATTTTTATTTATTTAAAAGTTATTTTATTTAAGTTATTTTATATTTCTTTAAAGAACTATTTTTATTTATTTAATTTAATTTAATTTAATTAGTTCTTAGGTAAATGTTAAAACTAAGATATCCATTTTTAAAAATAATTAATTATATTTATATAATGTCAATTTATTTTTTAATATTTTATATAATGCAAATTTAATTTTAAAATATTATATTTATTATATATAATATTATAAGGTAATATATATTTATTATAAATATATATTATTATATATTATATTTAATAGTTAAAATTATTAAATATAAATATAAAATTATTATAATTAATAATTTTTATATAATACAAATTAATTTAACATGTAAATATAATGCAACACATAATTACTAGATGTAATATAAATTTTATATAATTATATATAAAAATTATAATAGTATTATATAATAAAATTTAAGAGAGGGAAAATATTAGTTTAAGAAATTTAAAACATAATTGTTAAAAAGGATGGAAAATATGATCACATTTATATTTTTAAAAAATAGCATTTATATTTAAAAAAAATTAAATGCATTTATTATATTTTATATTTATATAATGTCAAATTATTTTTTAATATTTTATATAATGTAAATTAAATTTAGAAAATGTTATTTATATATATATATATAATTATGATATTATATAATAAAATTTAAGAGGGAAAATATTAATTTGAGAAATATTTAACACATATTATAAAAATTAAATTAATATATAAATATAATGCAATATATAATTAGCATACCTATATTTTAAAAATATATGTAAAGTACGTCGAGAGATATCCTTCTCAAGGTGCCATTGCAACCCTAACTCTAACACTAGTTAAACTTGACCTGAACCTCATTGAAATCGTATTATAACCCTAACTCTAACACTAATTGAACTGTAATTGTAACCCTAGGTATCATTGAAACCTAACCCTAATTGTATCAAAACCCTAGAGAACTCTAATTGAACCCTACCCCTAAAATAAACAATAACCCTTATCTTAATTGAACCCTAATTCCAATCCTAGCCCTAATTTAAGACTAACCTTAACCCGGACCTTAATTAAACCCTTATTGAATTGTAACCCTAATTGACCCCTAACCCAAATTAAATACTAATTGAACCCTAACCCTAAGTGAATAGTTTAACCTTAATTAAACTCCAACCATAACCTTAATTAAACTTATTCTTCAACATTAATCCTTAAAAACTAAACACTCTTACTATTTTACATTTAATTTTTTAAACTCCTAAAATAATAATTTAACTATTTTAATTCATTCTTTTATAGTTAAATTATTATATACAATCTATATTAATTAAAATTTATGTATTATATACAATCTATATTAATTTTTCTTTATTTTTTATATACAAAATAAAATCTAAAATATCATTAAAAAAAAAATTATTTATAAAAAAATCTATTATAAAAAAAAATAACATTAACAAAAACTTCAATTATTAATCAATCAAATTAAATATAAATATATGAAGCATTTTTTTATAAAACATTACATGTTAATGATAATAAGTTTCCACATCCATATCATTATCTAGATTTAGGGCACAAGATTTTGCATCAACGTAAGCTCGATCACACTCCGTGGATCTAAACGTTGATGCAAAATCTTTTGACACAATCAAATCCGTATTGGCTAAAAGATAAACATTACATGTTATTAAAAATGAAATTTAAAAAAGATATAAAAAAAAGCATAAGGCAGGGGAAAGTATGGCGTGAATTGCCATGAATAAAATGGGTGTACTTACTGTGCAGTCGCCACTAAATACGGAAGGCAGAAATTGTACGTGAAGAATACAGAAGGCAGAAATTATACGTGAATAAGAACGCAACATCCATACCCATACATCCATGTTAATGAAATTGTCACCTCGCGATAACCAAGTGTCGTAGATTCATACCGTAGGATCTTGTTTGCATTCAAAAGATCTTGGAGTGTGCATACACCATCCGTACAAATGTTCCACAGTAAATTTGCCTCACATTTGACACTTGCTCTGGCCTGTGTGCTGGGCTTGTCTAATAATGCACAACATGCAAGTAATTAAATTACAGAAGCAAAACTCAGGCGATATTTTTTATTGAGGATGAAATTCCAGATACTCCTGCACCGTGTACGACCGCTTTTTCACTGCTTTCCCCGCCGCTCCTCCAAACTCTTCCTCGCTAGTATTGAGCTTTCACCTCTCCAATTTGGCGAGCTGCAGCCTGAAATTAAGGCTTTGACGAGGAATTTACAGTATGTTAATGAACGTATTTAGGTTTTAAATCTTGTTTTATTTTTAAATAATTGTTTTTCATTTATTTGAAAGAGTTATTTATATTTTACTTAATATAATATTTGATTTATAATTTGTTTAAGGTAATATTTGATTTATATAGATATATTTTTAATATAAAATTTGATTTATAAATTTATTATATGAAATGTGGATTATATTTTAATAATAAAAAATAAACTATAAATAATTTAGTTGTACTTATTATTATATATTATATTTTAAAATAAAACTATTAATTACATAAAATGATTAAAATTTATAATTATTAATTAGTATACTTTTATATAGTATGACTTTCCACACTTCTTTGGTGTACCCATTGCACACTAAGGTGCGATTATAGGTATAAAAAAATTCTAATTGCTTCCAACTGTGTAGCTTATGAAATGTTAATATCTGAGTTCCTCAAGAAACTAATTTATCTTTTGTAGTGCCCTCCATTGTGACCTTTCAAGATTTTGTGTAAGTGTTTATTTGTGTTCTTGTTGTTTAATTTATTTATGATAGTTCAAGTGAAATTAATATTAATTTAATTAAATTTGAAGTTGAAATAATGTGAATAAAATCAGAAGTAAAATTATAAATAATAAGTCAAGGTCATAAATATTATGTGTACAGATTTAATTAAATAATTAAATTAATATTTGATTGGTTATCTCATGGGTTAAATGTCAAATAGGAGAAAATAATATGATTTAAAACAAAATAAATTTTAATAGAATGTTTTCTATAGTAAATAGTAAAAAGCAAAATAAAAGATAGAAAAGAGATAAGGTGATAAGTTTTGAAACTACAGTTAAATCAAAACGATAATAGATAAAAAGATAAGATTTTAAAACTGAAGTGTTTTAAAACAAGAAAAGTTGGAAAGAAAATAATAAAGAAAAGAAAAGATTAAAAAAAAAAACAGAGAAAGCTGAAAGCTAGAAAAAGAAATGGAAATTTGCTATTTTGATGGAATTCTAGGTTTCAAAAACCAAAGTATTTCATTATTTTCATGAGAAAATAATCAAAAGTGGTATCGCAAATGAAGCTAAAAGATTTCACAAGCTGCCAAAAGATCCTTTCGTAGTACTGGTACTTGGGGGGCTCGATGGTTTGAGGGAGACGGTGAATAAGATGTCAACATTATAAGGATTTGTTAACTGAAGGATGTGAAACTCTCCAGAGAGGACGAAGAAGGTTGTGCGGAAAAGATGTCTCCACCTAGGATGAGGTCTTTGCATGGAATTATTCGCACCAGGTATGCAAGTTGAGATGATAATTTCATATCTTAGAGAAATCGATGATGTCGTAGTATGTTTTCCAAATTGGAATTATCTCGAGTGCATTTTAGTCCTTGTGAATACTGCATACCATGATTACCCTGTGAATTGTTAAGAGACTTGTTGAGTCTGATTCTTCATGACGATATCCTTCTTAAAATGATCTCCTTCATCTCGTTCAGTGAAGCCAAGAATGTTTCATAAAAAGTGTTCTTCTATCTGGTCGGATGACACATATACATTAGATGAAAGGAAAGTTATATATGTTCGCTGGTACTGGTTTGAGAGATTGAGCTTTAAACCTGTCATTTCTATTGATATGTAATTTATACCCTTAGTAAAAGTATTTTATGCATTTTGTGAGAACACCTTCTACAGCGATAATATGATAATATAGTCGTGCTGTGGGCCTCACCTTTGAATCTGCAATACGCATGCTAGTATAATTGAGAAGTAGTAACCGCAACAACCATCAAACTGCCTCCTCTCCTTCATCCAAATGATCTTGTGACATACACGAGGTGTCTCCATTTCCACTTGTTGCATGCATCAGATCATCTCTTTAGAACGGTTTGGCATCTTAAGCATGTCTCATTGTTCTCCCACCCTCTGATCTTCATTCTTTATCACTTCTAGACTTTCGCTTTCATTTATTTAGCACGAACCAAAATCCTTGTTGAACGCAGCCCTCATCCATTCGATCTACATGACTGCAGGCGCCTGGAACACAAGAAAATCTTATGATGTTGGGATGAGATCTCGAGCACTTCTTTAATTCAATGATTTTTGAGAGCTTTCTTGCTGAAACCAGTTTGCACACTCTCTGCAACCCCCAAACAATCATTTTGGCAACCTATCGCAGTTGTAGCATTTGAAAATAATGGTAACAATGCAAGTAGATGGCGATATCTGTTATTTCCAATATTCACTTTCCTATATACTTGGCAGCCTGTCACTGTTACAGCGTTTGAGTTGAGGCATTGTACAGAATTAAATAGCCTCCGTGAAAACCATTGGCGACCTATCACAGCCACAAATTTTAGACTTACAAAAATGTAGTAAACTAAATAGCTTCTCTGATTTCATTGGCAGCCTGTCATAGCTGCGCACCTTAACATAACAGGAAGTTTAAAGATTTAATATAATCTGTATGATTTCATTGTCCACCTGCCGCGCACCTGAACATAATAGGAAGTTTTAAAGGCTTAAATAATCTCTCTGATTTCATTATTAACTTGTCTTAGCTGCGGCACTTGAACATGATAGGAAGTTTGAAGGTCTAAATAACTTGATTGAATCACCTGACAAGTTATCGTAGTTGCAACATGTTCTGAATCCAACTTAAAGTAGGATTGTTAGAAATACCCTGCTGTCATCTTTCTCCATCGTTTTTTTTAGCATGCTTTTCTTCATTGCATAGCACAGTTAATGGTTTGAATCCTCATGTAAATTAATCCTCACTAATAAATGTGCCACTACCCATTCATCATTCTTTCCATGGTAGGTTGGGCAACTAAATTACCATAGACTGAAACTGATTTCCACGTTTTGTATTGTTTTTTTTAAAAAAAAAGAAAAGAAAAGAATTGAATTTAGGAGGAAGAAGTCAAAAATCTAAAAGCCATTCTCACTAGAATATACTCTTTAGAATAAAATATAAGCTCTTTAAAGATCTAGTCACACTAAAATACACAATTCCTTAGAATAAAAGTTCTTAAGTATTAAGTAAAAATAAAAGATATCGTGAGGTTTCCTTAAAGTCTTAGACTTCTATGTATTTATGATATTCTTAAAATAAGCTGGAATATAGGTATATAGATAGCTTCCCTTGTTTTGTATATATATCACGTTGAGGATGCATATAAATACATTTTAATTTTTAATTGTAATCATGTTTTGTTAAATTTTATTTTATTTTATTTTTTTACTTTTATAATATCTTGTGTATTTAATTGGCAAAGTATGATACTAACAAAATGTGTCCCTATAAGTTCAATAATTATATTAAAAGATTTTATAATGATGTAAAATATAAATGAAAGGTTAGATCATGTTCCCTTTAAATATTTTATATAACTACATCATGAGCACATAAATAAATAAATAAACAAATAAATGAATAAATAGATAAATAAATTATAAATAGTATCTCCTTGTTATCATTTTAGAGTTTAAAGGATGCAACTTTAGAAAGAGTTGATAGTGGTACATAAAGGGGACACAGAGTAGATAATATTTGACTAAAGTATAGATTATTGTAATTAAATTATGTTTACCTCAAAAGTTATTATTCAAAGGAAATGGTCTTAAAATTTAATTAGGAAAATAAGAGTAATTCGTTAGGAATTCTTCATATTATATTGTCTTGGTGAAGAGGTTTAAAGTGTGTCTAGATATGTTTGCAAAATGCAACTACATAGTTTCTCTAGTTAACTTAAATTGCTTATTAGTACAGTGAAGACAATTTGTTATTATTTGGACTTTAATTACTTGTCTTTTAATTTAAACTAGTGTAGGTCATGATTTCAAAGTTGATTGTTTCCTTGTAATGATGTGCGTGCTCGTGGTGCTTAAGTTGCTTGGTTTTGATGGTTTCGTTTCTTTTATTACATCTTCATGTTGTTTTTTTAATGGAGCTCTTATTAGTTAATTTTTGGTGGTGCAGTATGATCCTTGTGTAATGCTTGACTATGATAAATTGTGCTCCTTTGTTGAACATGTTCTTTTCTCCTTTGAATTTTATACTCCATTGATGAACCTTGATATTTAGTTTTATGGGAACCCTCAGTGTTATGTTATCCTCTATTAGGAGTTGAGGTCATTTGGTCATTGGACTTCCAGAGGCATTGAGTAAAGTTGTGTTGTAAGAACTTCATTGTTTTGATTTTGCCGAGATTATGATCGTAATGGTGATTTTGGGCTTATGCTTGGGTTGTACCATGTGAATGGAAATTTTGGATTGTGATTTTGGTGGGGTGGGTAGTGCCTCACATGTATTTCATTTGAGAAAGGGTATTATGTTTCTTTGTTAGTACAACCCTTGGATTTTGGTTTAGATGTTTGTTGGGTCTCAAGGGAAAGTGGCTCTTAGGTGGGGGCGGCGTATAAAGGAGGAAAGGCAGGGAGAGACACGTAGAGTAGTTAAACAAGTGATAACTTAATAATGGAACTTGGGGGGGATGGAGTAGTAAACACACAAGATAATAAATATTAGATACGTCGTCTATACATTAGGGCTATCATAGACTAATTATAAATAGAGAAGGTTGTGGTCAACAAAGTCGTAATCTCGTCTTCATGAGAGGTGATCGACTCTGCATGAGCTACCCTATGGTGTCGGCGCCTCAAGTAAGAGGAAGAGATAGGAGATTTATAGATGGGTGCCAGTGCCCCAAGTTGAAGGGCCAAGAGATCCCATGAGAGCTATGCGATGACACTCTCTACTAGACACCCTTGTGCCTTGTTTCTTGTTGCCTCTAGAATTGTATTTTGTTTGTTATTTCTATTTGATTTGGAAATGTTTCATGATCATCCTTTAGTTACTTGTTTACTGGTTATTGCTTTGATTAATGTGATGAGGTTTATGACTTTAAGTTATTATGTTGACTTCATGAATGTTGTTGATTATGTCATTGTAATCCTTGAGTTTTATGATACTTTTGTATGGCGTTAGTCTTGTGGTTCCTGTTTGGATGTTCTTGGTTGAGGAGTCTCTTTCTTGTCAGCTCCTTAGCATGGGGGTGGGTCTTCAGACCCACATGGTCGGTGGAACATGCTAAGCACCCCATTGGGTCCCCTAGTCGAGGATCGAGAGGTGGATTATGTTGTTGCGGGGACTCGAGTTGTATCCATCTTGGAGCCAGTTAAATACTGTGTATTCCTCGATTTCATTTGTATCATGTTATCTTGTTGTATGGTTTCATTCATAATTGGAAACACTTTTGTATCATTGTACCTCTTGAACATTGTACTATAATGTAACGTTAAACCTTGTGTGGATATTGGCCATGGCAGTTGTTATTCAATGTGTTGAGTTATCATGTATATGTTGTATTTACGTACATAGATGGTTTCTTATCAATGATATATCATGTATGTGTTACATTTGTTAATGTTTACTTTGTTATGGATTATATCTTTGGCTTTATTCTTTATTATCATTGTGTGGATCTAAGTCTCATAATGACTCCTCGTGTACCCCAAGGGATGTATGTGTTAGTGAATCTACTTAAATGAAATTCATGTCATGACTTAATGTGTATTACATGTATGTTATGTTAACTTTAAATAAAAAATAAAAAAATTGTGGAGTAATTATTGTTTAATTGTACTTTGGGGTTTGCACGACGAGGCGTTACAGCTCTTAAAAAATTATGATATACCTTAGTGTAAGTAAAATTATATATAAATCATATATATATATCATTATAATTCTATATAAATTTTGATAGTCTATCAAAAATCTCTCCTTTCATCTAATACAATCTTCTTAAAATTTTGACAGTATTTTATGGTAAAAATCTCTAAATATGGTCATATGTCCATCAAATTTAAGCCTTGGCCATTGACTTCTGATTAAAAAAAGAAAAATTCAATTATTTATCGGTAACTAATCACATGTTACCTCTTCTTCAATCGAGAATCACCTTTTTTCTCTTGGTGGCTCTCTTATCACTAGTTTGGTGCCCTTGGGTTGTGGTCTTTGCACGTACCAGAGAAATCTTATGAAAAGAATCCTGCAAATAGAGATGAAAGAGATACAATTAAATAGAATATATATTATTACATTACTATGTATTTTTATATATGATATAATTAGAAAGAAAATTGTCTGGCATTTTGTATTTTATTTTTCTAATCTCATTCATTTTTTATTTTTTAGATACTTTTGTAATGATAAGATCTATGTTAAATTTTCAAGTTTCATGATGAAAGAGGTTTGTCATATGTTCTTGAATTTTGTTCATATTCTAGAGTATCTTCTTTCATTGGAGATCCTCCTAATCCACCCAATGGTGTAGTTACTAAACCTTTAAAATTGAGGATTGGAACACATTCATTCATATATGTCCCTTCAATGTCCAAATGGATAAATTGGAAAACAAAAAAGAATTGGAAATTCATGAGTACTTGAACATTTTCATGCAATGCAATGACCTTATTTTTATGGTACTGATGGTATATTTCTAACATCTCTAATGATATTTTCATGTACAATATATTCTTGAGCATATAATAAACCCATCAACCACAAACTTAGAAAGATTCATTGCAAGGTAGCTTTGATGAGAAAAGATAAATTAAGAAACTATTGAAATTTAAATTTATTAAACCTATCGACTACTCACTATAGATTTAAAATATCTTATGTATGAAAAAATATTATGGATGAACTCACACTTGCATGTATTTTAGAAAAAAAAAAATTAGGCATCTCCTAAAGATGACTTATGTTGCTTAATATTGATAATATTGTAGACTCTATGATAGTACATAAGATGACATTTATAGAGAAAATTTTAAAATATAACGAAAATATTATTAACCCAAAAACAATTTAAAACTACTTTTACTACTCCTTTGGGAATATTTTATTATTATCAAATATTTTGTGCTTTGTAGTGTCAACATTATATTTTCATATAAACTATATTGCACATTCCCCTAGTCTATTTTAGGTTAATTTCAACTTGATTTTATCTATACAAGCTATAATCAAATAAGAATAATGTAAGGGCCCATAGCATTAGAAACCTATCACCTAAAAACTCTTAAATCTAAATATATAAGTTGTTCCCTCTTCAGTCACATGCATTTATTGACTCAAGAAAGCGATACAATCTCTCATTTATCTTATAGATATTAGAACATAATTTTCCACAAGAACATGGATTATTTATGTCCCACATGAAATGTTAAAAGAGATTAATATCAAGGAACATCATTAATAAAAATATTGTGGCTTGCCATTGTTGTGGATAGTTGAGTAAATATATACTTACAATTAGATAACTGTTTAAGATACTTGTCTATGATTCAGTTTATAAATTAGTGTAGTACTTGTGAAAATTTGAGCATGATTTCATTCAAATGCATTAATATATTGTTAGGACATCCACTAATAAATTATATTAGGTGTTTTCTAGTTAATGTATATGACGCTTGATCAATTATGTATATCCTAATTTATGAAAGATTAACTTGAGATTTTATGTCCAATCTATAATTTGTATTCTTACTTGTATCCCAAATGGATTATATTTCATCTTAAATATAATTTTATAAATTAATAAATAATAAATAGATATTAATGAATATATAGAAATGTATATAATAATTAGTTGTGAGAAATAAATTTTAATGAAAATATTATTTCAGTGGTTGAAATACACAAAAAAATTAATTATTAGAATCAAAATTAAATGACTAGGAATCCTATTTTTCCTTATAGTGGAATCTCTACAAATTTCAATGGGAAATTTGAGCTTCTTTAGTCGATTATGCCTAAGATCGTTAAATTGGAGAGAACTAGGAATAATTTTTTTCTATTTTCAAAAATGTAGATCTGAACACCTTTAAGTAAAAAGCATAAATAGATAGACATCTCTCTTGCATGATACATGAATCTCCATGAATTTTTTTTTGAATGTGATTGAATGTAATTTGTTTTTTAACACACCTGATAAAATTTATTATAGAACATATATTAACTAGATGAATGGGGTCATCTATAGAAAATAGGTTAAATAGCTACCTATGTGCAAATGACTAATATTTAAAACCAATTTGTTCTCAAAAGTGTACAAGATTATTAGTTTTTGAACACACAAGATTACCTTTGTTGATAATTATCCATAACAAGATTTATTTCATAGTTCTATCAAAAAATAGTATAAGTTAATGAAGAAAAAAAATTCCCTCTTTATTTGTGCGCACACAAATTTAATACTCTACCCAATGTTGCAATGAACATATATCATTTATTTGAATTCAACTATTAAAATATTTTATAACTTTACAACCAAATAATCACTTGAATTGATAATTACATTTTTCAATCAAGTTTGATTTAAAATCACAATTAAATAATGATAATAATTCATCCCAACTCGTAGTCTTACATTTGTGCAATCTGTACTTCTTCAAATTGACCTTCACCTACACTCTGCTACACCCCTTCTCTTAATCTCCTATCTACCACTTTATAAGACTCATGTATACACATACCTTATAGATATGGCACAACCTATTTTTATTCTCACTATAATCTACAAACTTTCCTTTTTGTTTTCTGATGCACTTTTTTCTATGGTCAATGAGCTACTATCCCTTTGTTCCTCTCTCTTACTTTTATAACTTCACTATATATCTTCACTTATTTACATTTCCAATGGTTTCTCTCATGTCACAAATTTTTTGTTCCCTATTATTAAATTACTTCCTTTGATGGTGATGTGCCTCATCAAAAATTGGTTTTATTGACACTTTATTTTATTCTCTATGAAACTACAATCATTAATTTTTTAATTTTAAAATACATAGTTGGCTCCCTTTCTCGCTTAATCTATATTGCATCCTCCCTTTGTTATTAAACTCTAATCTTCTTATATAAATTGTGCCCTTACTCTATATTTTTAACCTTATCATTGACTTCTCCTATCTCCATTGAATGGCCTACAAAACTTTGCAATTTCTCTATATTCAATGCTAAAAATCACATAGTCTCCCTACAGCCACCCATCTTTCCTTAATGTCACACAACTCCCACATGCCTATTGATGGAACCCCTCAAAAAATTCTTGGTTCTATTTTAAATTTATGCATCATTGGGCTTGGACTCTCATTTTGGCTTAGGGTTATTCCTTATCACTGTTTTAGGGTTTTTGTGTTTCCCAAATCCCTCAATGCATT
>VDFB02336382.1:31058-48443 GCA_007258455.2 Sequoia sempervirens
ATCTTTGGGTAATGTTGCTACCATGTTTAGTTGTGGTGAGTCATTGTGTCAATACGGATATAGTTCTACCCTTGTGTCATTCGGTTGTAGATGAGCATGTTGAGTCTTAATTTGTTGAGGGTGAGAGTTATGTTGTTCAACATTCTCTTGTGTGTCTCTTAACTTCGAGTTTGAGTGAGGTCAAGGTGACTTTGAAGTTAGTTATATTGTCTTATCTTCATGCATCTTCTCTTTGGGTGTATGTTTGTTGACTTTATATTATGTGAATTTTTTTCCGCATTCTACCTCTTTTGATGTATGTGGGCGTTGATTGTATTCTATGTGATTTTAAGGCTATGTGCTGAAAATTCATTATGAGTAATGAAGGTTAGAAGTAGAAATAGATAAAAGAATGACTTTAGTGTTATCATAGATTGAGATTGCATGTATTTTTATTGAATTATACTATATAAGTATAAAAGGAATGTAGTATAGTATAATCATACTGTCAAGTAGTGATTCATTAAAATAATTATGATGGTTCCTTTACAATTGGTGCGAGTGACTTGATCATGTAACATGTATGAAATATTGTTTAGGGTGAATCTTCGAAACTAATTTAACAAACTTTTTTTTAGTGTGTGCCTTGCAAAGAAATCACTTCTTCTATCTCCTTGTGTTCTTGGATGCATAAGTTTTAAGGGAATGCTCTAGGAGTACATTGGTTATTGAATGCTTATATATGCTAGTTAATTTTAACTTTTATGAAAGGAAGTTGCGCATAATAAGTTTAGGAATAAATTTGAGTTTTCAAAATTGTCTTCATAAGTATAAATTCATAGGTGAAGTTGATAATATATTATTTGCACCAGTATATAGGGAAAAATCTTATTGAATTGAATTTCGTAGAGTGCTAGAAGTGTGGTAAGAATGTTGCATTGTATGAGTGTGATTAGGTGTATGGGTAAAACAATCTCCTATGTATTTTTGTGAAGTAAAAATTTAAATATTTTGATTTTATAAAAGTGTTGTACTTGGATGGTGTGTAAAGGCCTTGTGTTGATCAAATAAATGTTTTACCTTAGGATAAAATGTGATGATGTATGTTCATTTAATGAAATCTTGAATTAATACAAAATTGATGTGTTGTGGTGTGTGATTGATTGACAATTCTTCTTAATTGTTATTGAATCTAGTATGTAAATAAATGGTAATGCTTTGTGTTGAAAGACAATTCATTTTGACATGTATATGATGTGTTTCTATGTTAAGTGCACTCTCCCCTGCAAATGTAAATGATATAACTTGGGTAAAATGTTGTTTCATGACAGAAAATAAAAGTTTCTTTATGCATGCATTATTATGAATGATGGAAGCAAATATGAATTATATAATTGAAAGGCATTGATGTTTATCTCTGGTAAAGTGTATGATGTAGTAAATGGTGATAAAAATATTTATTTTTGTGAATCGAGAGGATTATTATGTGATAAAAAAAAGAGAGTATGTTTGTTTAGGAGAAAGCGGGTGAGAATTGTTTAGGCTTATGGTATTAATTCTAGCTTTAATGGAGTTGATAAAATTGATCTTTGAACTTGAGGAAGAGGATAATGTTGATATTTAAGGAATTGTAAAAGTGATTAAAGAGTTTATAATTTCAGAAGAAAAGTATGGAGGATGTTGGGAGTACTTGTTTTTGATATGCGGTATCAATCATGTATGTGCATATGAGAATAGGGAAAATTTGTTTTCTATAATAGTAGGTATGAATGTACTTGTTTTGTGGAAACCAGTATCTGTGCAATGTTTGTGTGTTGTATTAAACTTGTGCTTGCCTTGTGTGCCATGCGATGGTGATACTATGTACCCATCCATGGGGAAACTGTTGTTTTCCTTGGTGTGGAAATAACCATACCATTCATGTGTTGCATGTGTGTTACCGATTGGGGGCCAACCCATGTGTGGTTGATAATTTTGTCACAAGAGTAGCCAAAATATAGTATTTTTTTATACTTTTCTTTTGGTTCTCTAAGTCTCCCAATTTGTGGAGGGATAGTAGATGTCATGTCACTCAAAGGGGTGGGGTGTATGGCGTACGAATAATGGCAGCGCGTAGCGACCTTAGCTCGATCGATCCCCACAGAGCATACCCACTACTTTCCCTCATGATGGGTCAAGCTACTTGATCCATATGTGTTAGCCTAAACCCCACAGTTTTGAGTACAACAGTATTGGTTTGTTAATGTATGCCTAGTCGTCCGTAGGGACGTGGAGTTGGCATTAGTGAGTCAACCTCGTCTATATGAGAGGTGAAACTCGGGTAGCCCCATATTGATATATTCTTATATACATTATATAGACCATATCTGCACATGTTCCGACATGATGCAACAGATACGATGCCACACCCCACTGATGTTCCGACACAGTGTCGGTGATGATGTCGTGTTGTTGATGGTAGCGAGCTGGGCTCGAGGACACGATGCCACATGCATAGACACGTGAAGGTGCACTATGAGATTGTGTTATGATAGCCTACTTGTGTGATGAGCGTAATGGGGCCTCACACACTTGTAGAGGGATACTCATGTTTGCTTTCGGCAGTGTATGTGTTGATTAGCATATGGGTAGGTCCTAGCCATGTATACCTCTGGCGACGACGAGTACCTGCGTGTGCCTTCTCCACAAGGTATCGCTATGCTGGGTGTGTCTAGCGCGTGCCTACTTTTGCGGAGCCACGAACACACTGCCATGCGGCATACGACCAGTGCGTTCCTTCTCCGACTGGTGTATGACCATGCCGCACTGCGATGCGATGCAGGATGGAGGCCGAGGTGCACATCCTATGCGGGCAACCAAGGAGTGTGTGGGCCACTTGGTTAGTCCATGTCGTGTGACGACACAAGGCAGAGTGTAGCTGAGGAGCACACTCTGGGTCATGTGGATGGCATGCTTACTCCGCACCACATGAGGGCTACTGCTATAGCCTGACAATGTTCCCTCCTTCCTCGTTTCGTGGCTAGTATCTAGTCACACAATGGTGTACTGTGCAATTTCATGGATTGTGAATTTTTTTTTATAATTATTGATGATTTTCTAGTGATTGTGAAGGCCGACACTTTATTTATATTTGATTGTGATGGTTTAGCCACACATTGTGATCTTTTTTTTCTCTCGTAGCCTCAAGGTTACATTTGATTTAGTGTTGACAATTGCGCACATTTCTTGCTTTATTATTGAAATTGAAGTCTTTATTTGATAATTATTTATGACTTTGGTGGCTAAACTAGTTTATCCTTATTGTTTTCGATGTTGGCCATGTGTCTTATTGTGATTCCTCTCCAAGGATGTATGAGACAGACTTGGTGAGTGTATACAAGGAAGCAGACGCAGGGAACCTTGAGGATGGGGGTATGTGAGGCTATTACACAGCTAGGATCCACTACCCACCTATGTGTGATGACCACCTCCTGGAGGCTAACCACCTTGTACAACAAGAGATGGGTCATTGTGGTCTTGTTTGGATGGTCTCGCCATGTGTGTGTGGCCTAACACCATCAAGCCACTGAGTGTGAGGTATGGATTATGTGAGATGGATATTGGCTCTTGGCTCATGGATTTTGTTTCATGGTTTAGTATGCTACTTTCTGGTGTCCAGATGGACCCTTGTGTAGCCTTGTGTTGTGTAGTTCCCAGTGATGTGACTGTGTATGTATGTGTTAGAAGAACATTTCTTATATTTTGTGCCTATTGATGTAAAAGAGGGATAACCATGCTGTCTTAAATGTGAGTATAATGTGACTCTGTGGTATAAAATAGATTGGATATTATTGAGAACCATAAATTGTGACTTAAAATATGTTACTGAAACATGATATGGTGTGTATTTTTTTATTTTTATTTTTGAATTTCAAGTAATCATTTGATGTGCTTTCCTTGTATGATATTTTGAAGACGTTTGTTGTGTAAATGAAAAATTGAGTTAATAGTACTTGCTTTGTTATTAGTGTTGAAACCAAGTATGTTATTGTAAGATATGTAAGGATTTATAAATAAAAGTAGTTAAGAAGATATTATTTTCAAATGTGAAGCCAGATAGTGATTCTAATTGTAATGATTCAGAAAGAGGGTGTACATCAATTATAGATTAGAGAAATTTTGGTACTAATGTGGTTGTGTTTCTATTTTGAGCCATGTGACTTCTAGGAGTAAGTCAAGCCTTGGGGGGGAGGATGTAGTACCCCTCCATTCTCACCTAGGATATGCAGGTAGTTTGGCTAAGGAATTAGAAGAGGAAGATGAGACAAGAGCTTCTAATGGTATTTTTGTGAGTATGATATTGCATTATGATTGCATTTAATTGGTGATGCTTTTATATAGATGCAGTATTAGGTGGTGATGCAATGAATTAGTAATTGTTTCATGATGATATGAGGTGATTTGTATATCGCGGTGAGTATTTATTTTACTCATTTCAGTTTTGTTATATTATTGGTTTATGGTGAGGGGATGTCATAGCATCACTCATTCGCGAGTGCCCTGCTACACTGCGATTCCTTCTCACAAGGTGCTTTTATTTAAATAGATATATTGTGTGTAGCATTGTTTGTATGTAGGATTGCAAGAACTAAGCCTCGATTCCACCTACTTTGTTAGGACAGGGTGAGCATTATAAAATTCCAATGGGTATGATGTTAAAAAAAAAGGAGTTGACAAGAAAGTGTCCCCGCCCAAGTCTGTCATTTTCATTGTTATGTCTAAGCAGCATCGATAGTCTATGACCTTGTCTTCATTTCGGTATTACTTTGTGTTGGTCATTTATTTTTAATCTTGGTCTATGTGTTGTTTTAGTTGATGACTTTACTTGATGTTTCTTTGGTAGAATATTAATAAATAGTTGGAAGAATATTGCTAAATTACTTATTAAATTCAAATTCCTTAGGATGGATAAATTAAATGTGGTTATTTAATTAAAGGAAAGTAAATAAATAAACTATGGAAATATTACATTTTATTATTGTAAATAGTCATTTTATAAAATAGAATAATTTAGTGATTTAATTGTTAAATAGTAGGTTTAAAATAAATATTGAAATAAAGAGTTTTATTATAAATTAAGAGATAACTATGTGTTTTAAAATTAAATAAAGATAGAATGATAAGATTTCAAAAAGAAAGATAGAAAAATTTAAAAAAAACAGAAAAAAAAGGAAAATGAAGAAAGTATGTTCATCTTTCTATTCGAAAACTATGAAAGGAATGGAAACTTGCTACTTTAATGGATTTTTTTTTGGCATCCGAAAATAAAGGAGTTTTTTTTTATTTTTAATTGGAAAAAGGAAGAGGATTGCTGATCTAGATTTTTTTGGGGGTTTTCAAAAAAAATAAAAATTGGATCTACAAATTTTATTTTATTTTCCTTTCTCTCTAAAAAAAAATATATATATATACAGAAATTTAGCTTCAAGAAAAAGGAAAAGGTTTTGGGAAATATTGGGGTGGAAGAAGGAGAAAATTGGGGAAGAGGATATTGTCACGCTCGTCATTCCAAATTGCAGAGCATAGGACTCCAGGTTCCTAATTCATTATTTTTTATTATGCCTATTTAAAGATTTAATATTTTGTCTCTGTAAATTGAAATGGTGTCCATGTTTACAATAGTTTAAAGACTTCTTTAGAACATTGATGCCTTTTGGAATCAAGGGTTTTTTATGACCTCTTTGAGGCTGTAGTTTCTTCATTATCTTGGTTGTGTACAATTCATTGTTTCTGATTTTCACTGAAATGGGATTTCGTTTTTCTTTATATCTTCGTTTTGCTCTCTTTGAAATAAGCCAGAGTAGTTTGCAAATTAAAAAATAAAAGTGAATTTTCCAGATTTATTCCCCTTTGCTTAAGTTATCCTATTTCAATATCACTATGGTTTCATTTCCAGCATTCTGATAATTGTTTAATATCAAGTTATGGAATGTATTGTTTTATAATATTCCCTGGGTGCTGGGAAATTGTTTTATTTTTTGTCTGTATTCATGTTGTTTAGGCGAAGACGAGGGTGTGAGCAAGGGATGACCTTAGTTTAGCTTATCCTCCTCCACGTTTTTCGAACACAGCCCGTATTACCATTGTTGGTTCAAGGTAGTGAAGCGCGGGAATTTGGTACCCGCGACGGCCGCGCGGTGCCCGCTGTATGGCTGTGAGGCGCCAGCACTCTATCCTAATGTTCGCGACCACCCATATGGGGGTTGCATTATTTTTATATGGAGACTTTTCTATTTTGTGTAAATTTATTTTATTTTATTAATATATATATATGTATGTATGGGCATGTATATTCCTGCTTTTATCTATATATGAATATGTGTATTTGGTTATATATATATAGACAAGTAAATATGTTACTATTTTATTATTAGTGATTGTGATAGAGGCTATAATAGACGATTTAAAAAAAAAAAAGAGAGAGAAACAAAAACAGAAAGGACATTTAATAGTTTTATTTTAGAATCTTATTTAAAATAATAAAAATAAAAATAAAAATAATAGAATTGAACAAATTAGATTTTTACATCTCATAGGATATATTATACAATGTAGTTTACAAAAGAGAGAAATAATTTCATCTTGTAGAATTTGATTTCAAAACCAAAATGACTGAATTACAGATGTTTGAACATAGTATTATTAAGAGAGACTGTGCTTGGAAATTAAATGCATACTAAATGGTTTTTATTGTAATATTGGTCTCTCAGATTATATTTATTTTTAGAAAGTGAAGTTTGAAATATTGTTATGGTTCTCAGTTCCAATTGTGATCTATGGTTCCAAGGGTTCTTTGTTGTAATTGTTACTTGAGGTTGTTTGGGAAAAGATTTAAAATGGATATGTTCTTCATTTCTCTCGTGTCATTTTCTTTTGGGTTGTGAGTTAGTGTATAGTTCTGTGGGAAACCTTGTTGCTACATTATCCTCCATTAGGAGTTGAGGTTAAGTAGGTCTTTAGGCTTCCAGGGGCGAGGGTAAGTTTTTTGTATTTTGAATTTATCATATGATTGTGTATTTGTCAAAAGATTGATAGTAATTGTGATTTTGAGATTATGTATGGGTGGTACCTGCTTCATGAGTATCTATGCATGTGGCTATTGGCGAGATGGTATTTGCCTCACGTGCGTTTAGATTTTTGAGATTTAGTGCTTCTCTATGTTGGTACACCTTTTTATGATTTGTTGACTTTGCGAGCCTCTAGAAGTGGTCCATTGATGTTGTGATGATTTCCCTTGTATTATCGTCACTCTTGATTGGTGTTAAGTCTTGTTGTTTTCGGTTTGATTGTCCTTGGTCAGGGATCCTTTCTTGTCTACTCCTAGCATGGGGGGTGGGTCTTGGACTCACGATTCCGAGGTGGAGCGATGCTACTCACCCGTTGGGTTTCCTATCAGCGTCCGTGTGGGTGCGGGTTACCCGATTGGCGAGTGTTTTTGAGTTCTATATGGTTCCAAATGTATATTATTTGTATCTATCATACCATGTAATTGATGTATTATTGTCTTGATGTATTGGGAAAGAAGGTTGTATCTTATGTGCTCGAACAATGTAAGGTAATTATTGTAATGTATAGTGTAATGTTGATGTCCTTATGCGATTGATGATCATGGTTATTGTTACTTACGTTATGTCCTTGGATATGCACGTTTGGGGTTCTCATAAGATGTAGTGTATGTTATGATTTTGAATTGGAGAAAATATTATTTTGTAATAAGTTAACTCTTACGAATCATTTAATATTGGATTAGTTATAAATGTATGGTTTGGAAATCTGAAGGTGATGCATCTTGCTAATGCAATTGTATCATTGATAGGGTTTAGTCATCGTAATATCTTCACGTACGCCCCAAAGGAAATAGGTTTGCTAGTGTATATAATCATTTGAATGTCATGTATTGAAACTTAATGTTCATTTCATTTGTGTAATCTTTTAAATAAAAAAATAAAAATTATTGTGCCTTAGTTGTTGTGCACGTTGGGGGTTTCTTGTGGCCCAGAGGCATTATCCCTCATTATTATCTAAAGAGATGTGAAGGAATTCTTATGAGATGGCCAAGGAGGCCCTTGTAGAACTCATGGTAGAGAAAAGGAGAGAGGCCAAAAGAAAGACAAGAGATCTAAGTCAAAGTCTTTGGGGAGATCTAAGTCTCCTGGTAAGAATTCTGAGGCAAAATGTTGGAACTGTGGTGGAATTGATCACATTCAAAAAGATTGCGAGGAGAAGAATAAAAATAAGTCTTTCTCTGATTCTGAATTTGAGAAATCATCTCAAGATGATGGAGAAGAATTTATTGCAGCCTTGGCATCCCATGCATCAGATAATGTGTGGTTGATAAATTCTAGTGCATCCTTTCACATGACTTCTCATAGAGATTGGTTCTCGAAGTATGAGGAGTGCAATGGAAGAGAGGTGTACCTGGGTGATGACTCTCACCTAAATATTTTTGATCATGGAAGAGTCAAAATTAAATTCAGCTTGATGCATGCATTGTACAGTGCAATAGTTCTTTTGATGTACCAAAGAATAGATCTTTGGATTCCTCATCCTCACCATTAGATCATGCAGACAAGAAGCATGTTGCAACTACATTCGATGGTTGTGCATTTTGGGTACCTAAGGGTGCTCATTCCATGGAAATAGAGCTTCCTATAGAGAAGAAAATGATATGGCACCAATAACTTGGTCAAATTGGTGAGAAGGGTCTTATAACCCTAAAAAATAAGAGCCTTGTTGAAGGCCTTGATGATTGTAATCTTGAGTTTGACTTTTGTGAACATTGTGTATATGGAAAATAACACCGTGTTTCTTTTTACTCTTGTTCTCATAAGTCTTTTGGGGTTTTGGACTATGTTCATTCATATTATTTTAGTCTTGTGAATGTTCATTCATTATCAAAAAAAATTATATTTTTTTTCTTTCATAGATGATTACAGTAGAAGGACATTTGTTTATTTTCTTAGAAGTAAAATTGAAGTGTTTAGTTAGTTTAAGGAATTTAAGGCCTTGGTAGAAAATAAGACAAGAGAAAAGATCAAGTGTTTGAGGATTGATAATGGTGGTGAGTTTTGTTCCGTAGAGTTTGAAAAGTTCTGTAAAGATCACAAGATTGAGAGACATACGAAAACTCCCTACACTCCACATCAAAATGGATTTGTAGAGAGGATGAATGAAATGTTGATGGAGGGGGCTAGGAGTATGTTGATTGGTGCTAGCCTTGAATAGAAGTTTTGGGCTGAAGCAGTAGCCATTGCATGTTATTTGATCAATAGATCTCCTACATCAACACTTGTTGGAAAGACACCCATGGACGCATGGTATGGTAAAAATCCCTCAATGAGAAATCTCAGGGTTTTTGGTTGTGAAGCTTATGCTCATGTTCTGATTGAGAAGAGATCAAAGTTGGAGAATAATGTTGTTAAGTCTATCTTTATTGGCTATGGTGTCGATGTGAAAGGATACAAGATTTTGGATCCAAAAACTCATAAGGTTCTCTACAATAGAAGTGTGATCTTCAAAGAGATGAAACCTTCTACTATTGAGCTACATCCAAAAAAGGAGGAGAAACTAAAGAAGGAGGTAGTTTTGATTCCTCCTACTTCGAAGAAAGAAGAACTACATACTCATGTTGGACCTAATGATGAGGAGAGCTCAAGTAGCTCTAAAATTTTTGAAGAAGGAGAACCTCAACCTTAGCCTTTGAGGAGGTCTACACAAGTTAGGTGGCAACCATAAAGGTTTGGTTATTCATTATTGGATTCTTGTTGCATTTTTTCCTTGATTATTAACACTAATGAGCCTAGGATGATTAGCGAGGCATTGGTTATGAGTGATTAAAATTCATGGATGCAAGCCATAGATGAAGAGATGACTTCTTTAAAGAAAAATAAAACTTTGGATCTGGTACCTTTGCCTACTAGACGTAAATCTATTGGTTGTTAATGGGTTTTCAAGAAAAAATGTGGTCCTAATGGCAATGTTGAGAAGTATAAGGCACAGTTGGTCACTAAGGGGTTTTCTTAGGTGGATGGAATTGATTATGGGGAGATATTCTCTCCCATAGCGAAGCTAACATCTATTCGGCTTCTATTGTCACTTGCAACAACATACGACTTAGAAGTGGAATAGATGAATTTGAAGATAGTGTTCCTTCATGGTGATTTGGAGGAAGAGATTTTCATGTCACTACTAGAGAATTTCGTTGAGAAAGGTAAAGAAAATTTGGTTTGCAAACTAAAGAAGTCTCTTTATGGTTTGAAATAGTCTCTTAGAATGTGGTATCAGAAGTTTGATACCTATGTGTTTTCATTGGGATTTTACATATCTAAATCTAACCATTGTGTATACTTTAAAGGTAATAATGGTTGCATTCTCATTCTTGTCTTATATGTAGAAGATATGTTGTTTATTAGAAGTGGTAAAAGTATGATTTTAGATTTGAAGTTTTAGTTGTCAACACAGTTTTGAGATGAAAGACCTAGGTGTAGCTAGGTACATTCTGGGAATAGAAATCATGAGATACAAAGCTAACAAAAAGCTTTGGTTAAGCTAGAGCAAGTATGTGAGATCGGTGTTGGAGAGATTCAACATGGTATATTGCAAATAGTTAGTTGTTCCTATGATGCAAGGGATGAATCTTTCTATGAATTATTGTCCAAAATATCCTACTAAGATGGAGGACATGACCAAAGGACCATATGTGAGTGCAGTTGGAAGTCTGGTGCATGTGATGGTGTGTACAAGAAGTAGTGGGATTCCTTAGCCATTTTATGGCTAATCTTGGACAACTGCATTGGGATGTGATTAAGAGAGTGTTTAGATATTTATAGGGTACTTCTAAGTATTCCTTGTGTTTTCATGGTTATCCTACTGGACCTCAGCATTCTGTGAGAATTCATGGATATGTGGATTTAGATTGGGTAGAAGACATTGACAGTAGAAGATCCACCAATGGTTACATGTTTATGATGTTTGGTGGTGCTATCAATTGGATGAGTAAGTGACAGGTTGTAGTCATATTGTCCACAATAGAGGCAGAGTATATGGTAGCCACTCATGCTTGTAATGAAGCTATTTGGCTTAAGATATTGTGTTCTGATATTGGTTTAGATGAAAGACAAATTATTGTTTGTTGTGATAGTCAAAGTGTGATTTTCCTAGCAAAGAATCTTACCTTTTGTGCTAGAACAAACCACATCGATGTTCAATATCATTTTGTTCATGATATGGAAGAAGATGGAAAGGTGAACTTGGAGATGGTTGACACTTTTGTGAATGTTTTTTAGATGCACTAACAAAACTAGTGAGCACAAAGAATTTTAGATGGTGTTCTGATTCCATGGACCTTGGGGCCCTGAGCAGATGATTTTGTATGAATCTTAGCAGGTCTTTGACAAGTGGGAGAATGTTGGGATTAAGGTGTCTCAACCTTAGAGTCCTAATATTTATTTAATTGATGTATTAAATTGTATTATTTAATTTCCTATGGTGTCATGTCACAAATTGGGACCCATCAGCTGGGTGGCATCCCCATTGGAAGTGAATAGATGATGCATCATCATCCCAAGTGGAAATAGACATCCCACCTTGGAATATTTAACCTATGACAAATTTTATGATGTGTCATAAGGCATCTTCATGCATGGATGAAAGTTGGCACCCAAGATAGGTTATCACAGGCTAGAAGAGAATCGGGTATTCTTGGTTAGTTATGATAGATTCTCTTACAATTGTAAGTGTTGTCAACCATAACAGTTTATGTGACAACTATAAGATGTGTAAGGCATCTATCATAAACTATTTTTAGTATATTCTAGGCACCCAAGCTTGAGGAAGGAATATTTGCATGTTTGACCAATGTAAGGGGTGTAAGGGAATATGTTATATGTTTCCAAATGCATGTCTATGGTGTGGGATATTGTGACATGTGGATTTGGATGCCCCTCTCCTTCTAGATGCTTCTTGAAGCTTGTGTCACTCTATATATTGAGTTCCTTGTATTGTAGAATGCATAGTTTGTTCACAGGTAACAAAGTGTTGTTGATATCACTCTAGAATAGGTGTTTGTTTTGAAGAACTTGTAGAAGAAGGCTTTGTACTTGGGGTTTTATTGTAATTCCTTTTGAAGTAATACACTTTTGGAGGGTGGGGTTTTTTACCCGAAAGGGTTTTCCCCATGTATATTTGGCGTCACTGTTATATATGTTGTTGCTATTCTATTCATTTATTCTCTATGTGCTTCTCTTGTTGCAACTGTTTAAAGGTGTTAAAACAAAATTTTGTAACTTCCCCTACTTAGATTAGTGTATGAAGTTGTTTCCACTCACCCGACTTCCTTTCACAACCTACTAGGTTGAATCAACAAAAAATTAAGGAGAAGAGAGAAAAAAATTATATTTCGATTGTGACAACAAATATAGTCAAGGGAATGAATACAGTGAAAATAAATTGTTCTATATTGAAGGTCTAATTGAGGAAGAAGAGGAACTACTATTCGAGGGTGATAGGGAGTTAGATGATTAATCACATAATTCCCAACCAATCAATTTTTGTCACACACTCTTTTATTTTAGTACTCCACAAACTCTCAAGGTAGTGGGTTTCTTAAAAAAGAATAAAGTAACCATGTTGATCAACTCAGGTAATACTTATAATTTCATCAACAAAAAATTAACTACTCATCTAAATTGTTTTATATATCTAGCTCCAGAGTTTCAGGTCTTGATTGCAGATGGTGGTACTGTTAGTTGTTCTAGAAAGTGCAAAGCATTAAATTATCTATGGGAGATTATCACCTTGATATCCCAATGTATTTTATCTCTATGGGTGCAACATATATTATTTTGGGTTTACAATGGCTTACTACTTTGGGAACAATTGAGATGAACTTCCAAGAATTATTCATGAGATTTCAATCAAAAGGAAAGGTAGTAGAGCTAAGAGGGTTGAAGGAAAAATCCCCACAAATGGTAAGCTCTCATCAAATGAAAAAGTGGCTTAAGAAAGGAGTTGATGGATTTTTGGCTCAGTTATGTTCATCAGAAGTATCTCAATCTAATGCTCCCACCCATCCAGATTTATAAGAAATAATTGATCATCACTCAATGGTTTTTGGAGATATTCCTAAAGAGCTTCCTCCTAAGAGGGATCATGATCATACCATACAACTAGTTTCAGAGAGCCAACCACCCAACATCAGGCCTTATAGGTACCCACATGTATAGAAAAGTGAGATAGAAAATATTGTTGAGGAGATGTTAGAGGCAAGAATCATCAGGCATAGCCAAAGTTCTTACTCCTCACCCGTGGTGATGGTGTTTAAGAAGGATGAAACTTGGTGCATGTGTTTGGATTATAGAGTGCTCAACATGTACACCATTAAAGATAATTTTCCTATTTCAGTCATTGATGATTTTCTAGATGAATTGAATAGAGCTATGTATTTTAAAAAGTTATATTTTAGATCAATTTATCACCAAATTCAAATTAAGGAAGAAGATATTTGTAAAACAACATTTAGGACTCATGAGGGTCATTATGAGTTTTTGGTGATTCCATTTGGTCTTACCAATGCACCATCTACATTTCAAATATTGATGAATTTCATCTTTAAGAAATTCTTGAGAAATTTTGTATTAGTGATCTTTGATTATATATTGATTTATAGAAAGACATGGGAAGAGCACTTGTGACATGTAGATCAAATATTACAAGTTCTTGAAGATCATAAAATCTATTCTAAGCCATCCAAGTGCACTTTTGGTCTCAATGAGGTGGAGTACTTGGGCCATAGTTTCACATGAAGGAGTAAAGGTGGATCCTAACAAAATAAAGGCTATTATGGAATGGCCTATTCCCAAAACCATTAAGAAATTGAGGGGTTTCTTGGGATTGACTAGATACTATCAATTTTTTTTGAAGAATTATGGTTGTATAGAAAAGCCACTCACAACTTTATTGAACAAGGATTATTTTCATTAGAATGAATCCTCTAATTCAACATTTAAAATGTTAAATGAGGCTATGCGTACAACTCTAGTGCTTTCCACTCCTAATTTCACAAAGGATTTTATTATGTAATGTGATGCTTCAAGAAATGGTATAGGAATAGTCCTCATGTAGGAGGGTTAACCCATTGCTTTTGAGAATTGTAAGTTAAAGGGTAAGAATCAACTCAAACCTATTTATGAGAAGGAAATTTGAATAAACTCAAACCTATTTATGAGAAGGAAATTCTAGCTATTCATGCATAAAAGCAATGAAGGCCTTATCTAATGGGTAGGCACTTCAAGGTTAAGATAGATCATGAGAGCCTAAAATATTTCTTAGAACAAATATTATCTTTTGAAGAACAACAAAAATGGGTTACTAATATGTTGGGATATAATTTTGAGATTGTATATATAAGAAAGGGAAGGAAATTTTTGTGGTAGATACACTACTGAGGTCCAAGGATGAGAAGGATGAAGCATTATTGTGTTCCCTTTCAATATTACAAGAAGATTGGGTAGTAGAAGCCAAATCAGAGTGGAAAAAATGTTTCTACAAGTAATCCCATTCAACAACTATAGACTGATCCTAATATTTTGGATATTTTTTGTTAGAAGGGAGATACTTTATGGTATAAAGAGTGTTTGTATCTTTGCAAGAATTCATCTCTCAAAAAAAATATTCTCATAGAGCTTCATGAGTCTCCAATGGTTGGTCATTCAATATTTTTTAAGACATATCATTGGGTCAAGAAAGACTTCTTTTGAGAAGGGCTAAAAGGGTATGTTCAAAAATTTGTGGAAAAATATTTGGTTTTTCAAAGAAATAAAGGGGAGACAATTAAGATACCTAGTCTCTTGTGACCCTTAGTTATTCCTAGCCAAAAATGGGAAGAGGTCTCCATGGACTTCATCATAGGGCTTCCAAGATCTAATGGTAAAAATGTCATCATGGTAGTAGTGGATCACCTCACTAAATATATTATGCACATTTTATTGCATTATCACATACTTTTATAGCAAGTACAGTGGAAAAATAACTTTTAGGTAATATTCAAAAGCTACGTGGTGTACCTAAGGTTATTGTTAGTAACCATGATCCTATCTTTACTAGTAACTTTTGGATAGATTTATTCAAATTTTTGGGCACTCAATTGGCTCATAGTTCTTTATACCATCCTCAATCTGATAGGAAAACAAAGGTTGTTAATAATTGTTTGGAAGGATATCTACATTGTTTCACTTTAAATAAACTATCTCAATGGGTAGATTGGCTATCACTAACAAAATGGTGGTCCAACACTTTCTTCCATAGTTCATCAAAAATGTCTCCATTTGTGGCATTGTATGGATATCATACTCCTTTCATCACATCATCATTAAAGGTGTCACCAAGAGTTCACATTGTGAATGATGTAGTAGGTGGAACATCACTGTAGTGAAAGAAGTTTTGAAATTGGGGATTGTGTTTTCTTGAGATTGTAATCTTACAAGAAAATGTCACTGAAGCAACAATCAAATAATATATTGATTTGTCTCCAAAATATTATAGCTCATATTAAATCATGCACAAGATAGGTAGTGTTTCCTACAAGCTTGAATTGCCATCAACAACAAATATACATCTATTTTTTCATGTTTCTTGTTTGAAGAAGGTAATTGGGAATAATATCCCTAAACAATATTATTAGATCTCGATGAAGAAGGAAGAATCATATTGGAACCAGAGTTTATTCTTCATAAACACAAAAGGAAGATAAGGACCAAAACACTCGCTCAATATCTCATCCACTGGAAGAATTTAGCAATTTAAGATGTCACATGGGAGGACAAGGAGTTCATTCAAAAGAATCCAAAATTGTCTATAATTGAGCATAATGCTTCTCTGAAGAGGGGGCATGCTACACCCTTAATATTATAGTACATCAAGTTATGAATATTTGGATTTTTTCTATCTTAACTCCTAATTAAGTCACATTATCATTATTATATTGTTATTTAGTTAATTAGATCGGCCTAGGGCTTATATAGGGTTATCTAAGTCATCTTGGGTGATATCATAGGAATAAATAGGTATATATAGGAGGTTGTGAGTCCTATTTCATCATCATATTTTGAATTGTGTTCTCATTGGAGATATTTGGAGGTTTTCCCCGTTGAAGTGGCCCGTTATTCTTTGCTACTGTCAAGTATTTACAATATATTTTCTATCATATTCTTCTATTGTGCAAGTTATTTCATTACATGTATAATGTTTGCTTTGTGTATTCTTTGTTTACCTTGAATGTGTTCCTTGTTTGCTTCATGCATTTTGTGTGTTTGATTCATGCATTTCATGTGTTTTATTTGTGCATTCCACATGTTTTCTTTGTGCATTTTTTGTATTCCTTGGATGCATCATGTTTGCATTATGATACATGCTTTTTTATGCTTTTATGTGTACCCCATTGATTACTTATTTTATTATTTGTGCATGATTGAATCTTTCCTTATCTTGCATATGATATATCTACTTCATGTTAATCTTAACATTGTGGATTGGTGTGATCCTAAGTTGAGGGATTTCACACCCCTAAACTTGGTGACATCCTATCTCTTTAGTGTTTCGATAAGGGAATTTATTCCTTTAGTGTGAGCATGAATGTAAGATCATACTCTCTCTCAAGTGGGGTTAAATGTAGTGTCATAAATTGTTGACCCTATCAATTTCACACTACATGGAAACCCTATTTTTCTTATATACTTAATTATATTAATAATTTATTCATTTCGAGGCTGGATTGAGAAAATAAATTAAAATCCCCAACATCCCAACAAATTTGGGAAAAACACATAGTTTAGGGTGAGGGCACCTTTGACCTAAGGGTTCCCTATTTCAAATGTAATTATGTAGTGGTGATTCTTGGTGATTTAAAAAGGATCCCAAGTTGGCCTATAATCAAAAATATCAATTGGGATGCATATAGACAAGTTTTTTAGACCTTATTTGAACATTTAAGCACTATATTATAATTGATCATGCATTGTTATGCTCTTATTATGAATATGTATTGAGTTATCATCTACATGCTAGCTATAACAATATATTATGGACTATGAATCCTCACGGGTAGCACAGTTGGCTTGAGTTTTGGGTTTGCTCCCAAAGGTCTTGGATTCGATTCCAAGGCCTAGGTTTTCCTGATGCACATGGCTTGTGAGTAGTTGTGTGCGTCCTCAAGGGACTAATTTTTCCCTAGTTCACTCCTTCTTGACCTCAACTTGGCATAAGTAAGACCAAGGAAAGGTGGGTTGGGCATTGGGATGGGTCATGGGGATACCCTAAGTTACCAAAAAAAAATCTATTGTGGACTAGCCTCTTGTAGGTCTTCAAGTAATT
>VDFB02336383.1:0-44371 GCA_007258455.2 Sequoia sempervirens
TCTTGTTGCTTTAGTTTGAACTATTCTTCTTTTTTTCCTATGTTCCTTAATTTGTCCAACCATATTTTCATCCATGTCTCATTATCTTTTGAAAACTACATTCTATTCCCTTGTTCATTCACTCTAGAAAGTGATTAAATTTATCCTCAAGTGAATTTATAGATCTTCCTCTTTGAATTCCCATTATGCTACATTAAAAATGTTCTCTAACCCTACAATCCATTAATATCAAAGTATTGATACCACTAAAATATTCCCCAATTAGACAACCTTAGGAAATAAAAAATCTTTAGGTAATGTGTGTAAGTTGTAATGATGAAAAATATCAAAGTAGATGCCAAACCCCATTGAAATATATGTTCACCAACAATATAATTAGAAACCAAATACAACTATTGTTATAGGCAAGGATTAGTATGGAACCCTAACACGAGTAATAACTAACCCAATATATTGTTGCAAGAATATGTTTAATGCTAACAACAATAATAGAATATCACCACCAAAAATAAATGTAGATGGGGTTAGCACAAACTAGTGTTAATATTGTATTAGCAATAATATGAAGTCCTATCATGAATATGTATGTATTAAAATCATTTTTCATATATTTGTTGTGATAAGACTACCCATCTTCAATAATATTATTGAAATACAGTTATTGAATTCAAGACTATTTATGATTAAATGCATCTATGATAAGAGACATCTAAATTGACATTTAGTTAACACAACACATCATACATATTATATGAAATAAAAATACAAATATCCAATTTAAAATTAGATAAATAGAGCAATGCACAAATTTAAACATCAACATATGATTATACTAATTTATTTCCATTTACACAAATATTAAATCGAAGCATGATTTAGAACTCAATAAAAACATGAATTGAAACTCAATTATAATCATGTATATGATCAACATGTCTAAATCATTTAACCAATTAAGACTCAATTCTAAAATTAACTGGTCATCCATCATTAACCAATATAAGTGCATCAATATAGATTAAAATATCATCTAAAAAATCATCAATAAGTAACTAGCATGCAAAGTGTAAAGTCCCTATAATTTTTTTTCAACAAACTTGCATATTTTTCAACTTCCAACTCTCAGACATTTCATCAAACACTTGGTAGGACATCAAACTAAATAATATTTATGAGTTTAAAAATTTAGAACAGCTACAACTTTCATGTATGATCACACATAAATTCTCACAAATAGTTTGAAGACATGGAATAATGCATAGAAATTTTAACAAACATTTTTCATACATGTAGCTGAAGCAAATATTCAAACATACAATGCTCAAATTAATAATTTATTTTAGTTGATAGAGAAGATGGTATAATATTTCTAAGTATAGTGATCAAAGGAAATGGAGTAGTAACCTTGATCAAACTTAATACATTAACAATTGAAGTTACATTTTATACTTATATCAACAATAATGGTAGACTGGTCTACAACCTTTTTAACCTCTTTATCCCTTACTAGAGATAGCGACACACCCAATAACCATTAGCAAACAAATTGTGATGTGATGACCAACATTAAAGATGTCAACAACATTAAAAAAGGGAGTCAACTCACTCCCAAAGTTCCCACACCCACTCCCACATGGGACAACCAAGAAAGGAGAAGATAATAGAAATCAAATTGCTCACAACTTCCCTACGCCCACTATATGTCCTTCAAAAATCAATTCGCTTTCTTTATGCCAATGCGACCATGAAAGCCAAGAACTTGGATGGTTGGTTAGGATTACGTAGACTCTCCTAGAAGCTAGGATGGCCAAGAGAAAACAAGACTTTAAATCCACAAATTTATTATTTGCTTGCAAATCTTCTAAATTTTTTTTCCTACAAATCTTCGTAATCCTATATAGATAAATCAATTCATTCCAAACTCTTTTGTAAACATTCAACCTAAATGTAAACTTTGTTTGAATCCACCCAAATTGCTAAGGGAGAAACATTTTCATCGAAGCCAATATTCTCATAGGGTTTGAGATGAACAACAATGTCCAAATTTCACAATGAGAAGATGAAAAATAATGAAAAGATGTATTTATCTTTTTGCAACTCTTTTAATATCCTTCCTATGAACTTTCAATAAGCTCTTAATTTAAAATTCACTTTTAAATAAATAATCCTTTAGCTCCTCATAAAGTGACTTTATATTATTTCACTTTTGACCCCAACTTAAGTCACTTTATAATATTAAAAATAAACATAATTAATTAAATATAAGTTGTTTGAAAAAATAATAAATTGAGACAACCTTATTTAATTAATTTATCTATTTCCTTTCCAAAATCTTGAATTATCCTATGGGAATGAAATAGGCTAAAGGGTCCTTCCCAAGCTCTTAGGTCAAAGAAGGGAGCATTATAGTTAACCCTTCCCAAAATTGCTTGTCCTCAAGAAATTGCTTTGGATGATGAAGAATTTTCTCCCATTCCCAAGTGGCATCTTTTGGTGGAAAATCCTTCTAGCAGACCAAGTACTCTCAAATATTCATATTTATGAGCTTCTTCTCCCTTACATCAATGATAGCTTTTAGGACTAAGATCAATTTTCCTTCTTCGTCTAAAGGTTGTAACTCTATAAAAAGAATGATGTGTTTCCCAAGTCCCTTCTTGAGACACAAAACATGAAACATTGTGAATTTTGTTGCACGCTCAAGCAATTCAAGTTTATAAGCAACTTCTTCAATCCTACTTATGATCTTGTAGGGCCCATAAAATCGTGGTTTCAAATTCTCTACACCACTCTTCTTAAATGAGGACTATCACTAAGGCTACAATCACAAGAAAACCAAGTCACCAACCTCAAATAACCTCTCTATTATGTGCCTATCAGCATACACCTTTTCTTGATTTTGAGCCTGTTGGATGTTCACCCTAAGAGTTTTTATAGTATCCTAGTTCTCTTGAATCTAATCTCTAGCCTTTGGAGCTTTTCTATTAGAAATGACCAAGTCTAGAAAAGGTGTAGTATCATATCCATACAGTTCCCTGAAAGGTGTCATGTCTATATACTCATGCAATAAGTGGTGTTATAATAGTGCGCTCCCAAATACAACCATCTAACCCAAGCCTTTTGATATCCTTTTACCTAGTTTCCTAGATACCCCTCAACCCATTTATTAATTATTTATATCTGTCCATTTGTCTATGGGTGATAAATGGTGCTTGGTGTCAAATATGTACTTTCCAATATGACAAGCTTGTACCATAACAAATTGAGAAACTTGTCTCGATCACTAAGAATATTTCTAAGTAACCCATGGAGCCTAAAAACTTTCTAAAAAAAATATGCAAGCTACACTACCTTGCATTTAGAAGATATAGCATAGAAGTGAGCGTACTTGGTCAACCCATCCACCAATACATAAATACAATCCTTTCCCTATATCTTGGAAAGTCTCGTGATAAAATCCATCATGTTTTCCCATTTTTGATCAAGAATAAGCAGAGGTTGCAAAAAACATGTTGGAAAAGTGTGCTTAGATTCGTTCTATTGAAAAACTACACTCTTGAACGTGTCTAAGAACATCATCTTTCAATCCTTTCTAGGAAAATCTCTCTCACCTACCTATAAGTTTTAAAGTAGCCTGGATGCCCTACCAAAGGCGTGTCATGAACAACTCTTGAAATATT
Organism: Sequoia sempervirens; assembly: GCA_007258455.2. NCBI lineage: Eukaryota > Viridiplantae > Streptophyta > Pinopsida > Cupressales > Cupressaceae > Sequoia > Sequoia sempervirens. The sequence goes on from VDFB02336383.1 coordinate 3,678, forward strand.
TTCTTGTATTTTTTATTTAGGGACCAAATAGATTCCATCCTTATAATAAACGATGCCATCAATCACCTTCTATCTATCATCCTGAATCTTCCCATCCATAATTTCACATGTGAAATTATTTTTGGAATACTCAACCAGGAGATGAGATTTCCAATCAATTGAATTCTCAAGCATAGCACACAAAGTGGGTTTCCTAAATAAAGCATCGGTTACCATTTTTATCTTCCCTTTTACATATTCAATATCAAAGTCATAAGCTTGTATTTTCTTACCCACTTTTGTTGCCATTCATTTAGGTCCTTCTATTCAAGGTAGTACTTCAAACTGTTATGATTAGTTCCCATCACAAACTTCCCTCTAACCCAATACTGTCTGAACTTGACCAAGACGTGTATGATTATGAGCATCTCTTTGTCATAAGTAGAGTAATGCCTCTCAAAATATATGAGTTTTCTACTCTTTAAAGCTATACGATGCTTATTTTGCATAAGAACAACTTCAATTCTCTCTCCTGAAACATCACATTCTATAACAAAGGGTTGAGAAAAATTAGGAAGCGCTAATACTAGACAAGTGCTCATCACCTTCTTAAGTCAATCAAAAGCTTGTTGAGCTACATCCGTCCAAGAGAATGATCCCTTCTTAGTCAAATTTGGCAAAGGTGTTGTTACCTACAAAAACCCCTTCACAAATCTCATGTAGTAATTGCATAACCCAAGGAATCCTCTCACATGTGTCAATGCCTTCATTAGTGGTCAATCAAGGTAGTTTGAATCTTATCTTGATCAACTTTGGCTCCACCAACACCGACCACATGTCCCAAATATAAAACACTTGCCAAACTCATAATTAGAGGTCTTAGAAAATAATCACCATGATTCTATAATGCCCAAAACCTCATGAATATGGTAAAGATGATCTTCCCATGTCTTGATGTAAATCAAGATGTCATGAAAGAAAACAAGTACAAATATTCATAATTGCTTGTTAAACATGATTCATACAATACTAGAATGTAGCAGTAGTGTCGGTCAATTTGAAAGGCATGACCAGGAACTAGTAGTGGTCATAATGACATCTGAAAGTAATCTTATGTATATCCTCCTCCTTGACTCTAATCTAATGGTACCTTGACCAAAGGTCAATCTTAGAAAAATAAACTACTCCATGAAATTCATGAATAATCTCATCAATCTTGGAAATCAGATACCTATTCTTAATTTTTCTCTTATTAAGTACATAGTAATCTATGCACATTCTCATAGTCCCATCTTTCTTCTTGACTAGGACCATTGATGAAGCAAAGGGACTAGAACTAGGTCAGATGTGTCCATATCCAATAATTTTTGAATGGCCTTTTTGATAATTTCCTTATGTCTCTTTGAGTGATAATAGAGAGTGGTGATCATCGACTTGACTCTCTTGTTTAATTCAATCATATGCTCAAAACTTCTCTTTGGTGGTTTGTTTGGAGGAATGTGTAATGTCCCCTTCTCAAGCTTGAACTAATTGTGGATAATTAACCTATTTTTTGAGTTTTCCCATAGGCTAATTAGTAAGGAAGAGCTTCAAAGTTCTTAGAGAGCATAAGATCCATTTTGCAGAGTTGTGGTTCATGAAAATGAGTTCAAATGGTTGTGGTGAGTCTCTTGGTGCTTTTAGAATTGATTTTTGACCTTTTGGGAGCTCTCCAAACTTCTTAGAGGAGTTTTTATTTTTAGAAAGTCACTCAATTGCTTAATCATCGTCCTATGACTTCAGGGACACTTTGGTATGGTCAAATTTGCATTTTTGTATCATTTCGATACTTTTTCGCATCTTGTGTAAATTATTGAGTTCTTAAATAATTATTCATTTAAGTTGTCTAATGTTGAAAATATTAAAAAAAAATAGTGTAATAACTTGTTTAAAAGGTATTAAGTTGCACATCATTTTGGACACCTAGACATGGAGGTCTTTTTGCAAATTTAATTATTTTTCAAAAAAGGTCTGTGGTAGAAATATGAATTATTATTATTTAATTATTGTTATTTCCCTCTAGAAAAGTTATAAAAGGAGGTTGAGGGCTCATTTCAAAGGTTAGCTAGGAAATTGTATTTGTTCTACATATGGAGAAAACTTGTGTTCTCAAAACTTCTTGAGGATGAAAACCTTCTTGAGATTGTTGGTTTTGGGGGCAAAAACCCCCCAAGCTAGTTGAAGTGATTTCAATTAGGAATCACTATTGCGTTGTAAGTGAAGTATATTTTGTTTGTTGATAAAAAATGAAGAATTTTATTGTGTTTCAAAAGTGGCTTGTTTTTATTCATCTTGGGTGAATGAGCTAATGCGATTTTAGTGTTGTGGAGAAGTGTTGATGAATTGCTTGAGCAAGTTATACACCTTCCAAGTAGGTCACACCCTTTTCTTGGTCGTACCATCTATGGATGTCTTCATGTTGATAATATAGTTCATTCACTTGTTTGAGATGGCTATGAAGATAAATGTGTAGGTCGTATAGTTTAAAGCATGCAAATTGGGTTGTTGATTGAGTCATACCATATGTTGGAGTGTGTTTATGGGTTGGGGCATGAGAATTCCTAAGTGAATTGGTATAGTTTCTAGGGGTTTATCTCATTGATTGGTGAAACCTTGGCTTGGGAAGTGCAAAAAAATCCATTTGAGGGTGGACTTTGATGTATGGTGTGAGGTTTGGTGATGTGGTTATCTACTATTATGAAACAACTACAAAATATCCCTTTTTAGACCTACATCAGGTATACAATCTCTTCCAATATGATAATCAGTTTTGGCAATGATTTTGGAGTGTGTTTTAAGAAGTAGAAGTGTTCCTACAATAGTTTGCATTTTTGGTGTGTTAGAATGCTTCCATTCAGTAGTTTTTGTGCATTACCAACAAGTTTTCAATTTGATTTGGCAATAAAACAACAACAATAGAGCATCATAAGACTTGTACTAACATCCCTCAACATTCACTCAAGGTATCAAGTTGTTTAATAATTAAGTTGGTTATTGCATGTTAATTGGTTCTATTTGGAGTTGTAGCAATTTCATTCTATTATCAACACTTTATATTAGTAGTTACACTTCCATTTGATATTGTAATGCATGAGTTAACATTGTAATACCCTAGATGGTAGTATTGCTAGTGGTTTCTTTATTGCTCTTGATATTTATGCTCACCCTGTTGAACAAGTGGAAAAATATTGTATTTTACTTACCCCACCCAATAAGTGGAAGCTTTGTAATTGCACTTCGTTGAATAAATGTGAAGTGTTTGTTTTAATTGTCCTGTATACTCCATTGAATAAGCATGTAGTGTTATTTCCTTTCAGTTGCATAGCACCACACTAAAGAAGTGAGTTGGATAGCTTGCTGCCTAATGCATTTTCTTTTTAGTTCTTGCAGTCTAGTTCATTGTGTGGTCCTTTCACTGTTTGCTCACCTTGCCCATAATGAGAATTGGGTGATGAGAAAGTAACTTGGACATTGCATTGAATCTCATTTCAATTGGATTTTTTTTTTTAAAATAGGGTAATTATTATTGAATACCGCACTGTGCTTACCCAACAAAGACTGGATATCCACATGATAGGCTCACTTCCCATTTGAAGTGTTCTTTGTAGAAATAAAACAATGGGCTGCCCAAGCTACATCATCATGTCGAAAAATATTCTTCATCCTCTTGGAAGTAACAATCTTGGGTGCTCCATTAGACATCCCACATAGAACAATTTTCTTTCCATCCACTTTGAACTTTAAATCCATGGTCTGGAAGTTTTGTGAATACTTTCCCAATGAATGCAACCATTGAACTCCCAATGCAACATTTGTTTCCCCAATACCTACCACATATAAATCATCGGTCATTGTATAATTGTCAAATGTAATACTCAACAAGAGTACTTTATTGGTGCAAGCCAATATACTCAATTGAGGTACTTTATTAGTGCAAGTCATTGTGAATTCATCCACAACCATCACACTGAAGCCTTCAAAGTCTTCTACTTGTAGAAGTCTCTTAGCCACCAAGGCCTTATCGATGAAGTTGTGGGTTGCCCCACTATCAAATAACACTACAACACACTATCCTTGCAATAATCCCCTCACTCTAAATGAGTTATATCAAGGTGTAACAAAAAGATTAGCAGTAGTGTTTGATGTAGGAGCATCTAGGTCTAAAATCGCCCAAAAACATTTTACGTTAGCTTTCAGTTTCAACTCAATTTTAAGTATGTTTTAGTTAGTTTTTTCTAGTCTTCTTCTAGATAAATTTTTGAGATAAATTCAGCCAAGTGAGAACTCCACCTTGTAGAAGGTCTAAATGGGTATCTCCAATTTCAATTTGGTGGAGAAAGGATGAAAATTGAGCAAGTTATGGCTTTGTAGGTTTTTGGTCTGCATTTGACCTTGTGGGTTTTTGTTTTGCATCTAGACTTGTGAAAGATTCCAAGTGAACTGCACCTTTATGTTTTATGAACCCGTTCAAATGAATTTTCCTAAATTTGCGGGAATCACCTAGTCAAGTGGATTTGCAATAAAATCGGGGCCATTCAACCTTGCAAAATTACCTAACCATCTAAAGTTTGTAGATTTTATCAAGTCATTAGAATATGTGGATAAAGAAAAGTGATTTGAACCTTTCAAAATTTCATCAACCAATTTAGATGAATAGTTCCAACAATGATGTCAGCATGATGTAGACGTGACATCAATATGGTGACGATGTCAACATGATGTAAGCATGGCATTAGCAGGGATGAGGGTGACTTGCCAAAATATGATCTAAGCATGATGCAATGATGATGTCACTTGTTACAAATTAGATATTTTCTTTGGTCATCTGAACATGTGGACTTTACTTGGTCATTGGAATGTGTAGAACTTCTAATTGCTATCAATTTGCAAACTTCCGTTGGTCATATGAACTTATGAACTTTCAACTTGTTGCTTGCCTTTGTGAACTTTTGGATTGTATATGAATTGTGGGAAATTGTTGTCCATCTGAAAATGTGTGGGATTTCATGTCTGAGCTTGTCGTTTGTAGAATATTCTTATGTTGTTGCATTTATGGATTTTTGATTTGCTCATAGATGGTGTTCATTGGTGCAACGATTCAGTTTTTTAACTATGAAATCTTGAAACTATTGAATTTCCTAAGTCTTGGAATATTAAAGGGAATTGTAGTCTTCATGAAGGGGTAGAGCTTTTGGCCAAGGAGAAAAGGCTGGACATGTACGTAAACGAATATTGATAGCTACAACCACCATGAACAAAATTTTGTGAAGGGAACACTAGAGAAGTGGGGTGTTGCTCGAGAAACGTAGTGAAATAAGGAAGATGGAATGAAGTAAATATTGCTCTATAAGCAATTATATTGTAATTGATTTTTGAATAAACTTAATGAAATTGAGTTGTCTTATGCTTTTTTACTTCTATTGTGTGTTATGGTCACAAGATTGGGCTTCCTTGTAAGGGACTTTGGTCTTGATTACATCAGTGTCTCCCTTGACTCCTCTTGGAGAATGCTCCTCTAGCTCAACACATTCTTCATTAGATCCACTTTGTTTAGTCCCTAAACCACTTTTTGACTTTCATTCTTCACTATTAAAAACAAATTCTATGTAGTGCACCTTGCCTTTCCCAAGACATCTATGACCAAGTTCCCATGGCTCCTTGCAAGAGAAATACAACTTATTTCTTTAGAGCTCATTTTTAGCCTCTTTTGACATGATAGGTTTCTTAGGCCATTCCCTTTGAAAAATCCTGATGCAAGGGAGGATTGTCTTCAACCTATTCAACACAATTCAAGAACAATCAAACATATATCAGATTCATAAACTCCTTAAATGCACTCTTCACAATTTAACCCTGCTCTTTGCTTGCAGGTTAGCAGACCTAAACCTTGCAACTTTTCTCCTCAGTTCTCCACACCCAAGCCAATCTCTTACCTGATTCAATACCCCTTTTTGCCAACTCAAACTTACCCCAAAACCAACTAGGGTTCTTTTTTTACAAAACTCTCAAAAATTCAGTTTCTCCACTGTCCTAATAAGGTCAATTAGGCCTATTTTTCAAAACAACTACTCTTGAAACTTACAAGTAACCCAAGATAACTGCTTAGACCTCTAAGAAAGTTCACAATAAGCCATTTTCAACTATTTCCAAGACTCCAAACTCTCTTATTCCCGCTGCTCCACGAAACCCTTGTTTTCACCATTCAATGGTAGGGTTTATTCAAAGTCACCATTCCCAATCTCACACAAAATTTCCACCACCTTGAACACCTCTTAAAAGGTCTGCCCTCACTCAAAAAATCATCATCCAGCCTCCACTCAGTTCATTTCTTCCAACTCTCTCTCAAAACCACATTTTTCCTTCACAATTCTTCACAAAATCCATAGGACAGTCTATGTTCTTTCTCAAAAAATCATCATATAGAACAATAACAACTTCCTACCAACCTAGACTAACATTTTTATGCCCATCCCACAGGGACACATTAACAACAGTTTGTGGAATGGGCCTAGTTCATTTTTTTAAGCTTCAAAACCCTTATTTAGGGTATTCTGGGTCTATCTCAATAATAAGGTAATAAAAAACTCCTAAAACACTTTCAAGTGCTCAAATCATCTTTAGAACACTAAGAACCCACTCCTTCACTGATTCCACAAGCTTTTGGATAGATTCTCAGTACAAAGTCGTACTAATTACTGGTAAAGTGGATTTCTCAGGAAAAACATAGTGAATGATGCAAAACAAGAGTCTTTATTATTATTTCTTCCTCAAAATTGTTTCAACAACCTTCATCAATGAAGGAATACATGTTTTTATACATTCTTTACATGAATCTTCCTTCAAGAACCGACCCATCATCTTACAAATCCCTCTTGACTCTTGAACATCCTGAATTTGGCAAGTTTTCCAATTACAACTTTTGCAACATTTTTGCACTTTTTGGAAATTTTGCATTTTTTTGGACTCCAAGACCTTTTACACACCACTAGAATGACTCAAAGCATTATTTGATGGTCAAGCATGATCTTATTTACCCTGACCTACAACTTGACTCACTAAAACCCAAAATAAGCCCTATTTACATATCTTGCACTTTTGGGCATTTTTTTACAATATTTCAACATTGTTTCACAAAATGATCTCTAATTACATGCAAATGGTCAATGAGGCCTTATTGACACCCACCAAATGACTACAAATACCTAAACCAACCTAGGACTCACCATTTTTGACTAAATTCAAATGAACCTAATTAGGTGCTCCTGCACCATGCGACCACCCTTGAATGTTTTCTAAGTCTCTTGGAAAGGTGCTTCAACTTGCTCCATCCTTGGTTCTTCATCTCCTTGTCTTGCACTCTCTCTCTTTCTCTTCCTTTGAAGCATTTGCTGCTGTCTTTTGTCATCGTTACTGAAACCACTTTGTTCCACACTTAACTTTGTCTTCTTCTTCATTGACTGCCTTGTCACATGCCTCTTGACCTTGTCTTTGTTCTTGACTGTCCCTGCACTTAACCTATCACCTGCAATTACACTATCTAACATCTTTGAGCCTTCCACTTGTTTGTTACCTCTTATTTCACTAACCACTGTCCTTCCAATCATGGACTGCTCCTTCACTGTTTTCAACATTACAGGGCACCTGATTGCCCCAACTAACACTCCTTGGTTCTCTATTTTCCTTTCCAAAGGCTTTCCACTCTCAATCTGCTCTGTCTCAGTCTGAGACACTCCTTGATTCATTTTTTTCCTCTATATAAAGACACTTTTCTTCTTCTCCATCTGCAAACCAACTGCACTCCGCATATCTACTGTCTTAGCTTTATCAAACTTTGTATAGGCTGCTATCCCTTTATCCTTACTTCCATCAACATTCACAAACTCTTTCTTTCCAACCATGATAACCTCTCCATGCTCATTTGGCTCTTCATTCAATGGGGTCAATATATATGTCTTTCCCTCCTTCACTATGGTGTAAGTATTTTGCTTTCCATCATAAATAGCTGCCCTATCAAACTCCTATGGCCTTCCTAGCAACATGTGGCAACAGTTCATGGGCAAGATATCACAAGTAACCTGATCTTTATACTGACCAATTTGAAAATCCACAAAAGCTCGCTCTCTCACCATTATAGATTGTTGTTCACTAATCCAAGACACTCTAGAGGGCTTCTCTAGAGGCATTCTTTTCAAATTTAAATTGTCTACCATGTCACTAGACACCATATTATCTGTGCACCTAGAATCAAATACTACTCTACATACCTTATTCTTGCACCTACAGGCTGTCCTGAACAAAGCTCTCCTTTGGATCAGATCTTTCTCTTTGGTAGTCTTCAACACTTGCTTCTTCATCATCAACACTTCACCTACTTCAGGAGTTGCTTGTAAAGTTCTTGAACTTGAGCTTTCACATTCTTCTTCTTCTTGCACAATTTGAGCTCTTCTTTCATTCTTCTTTTCTCCTCCACTTGAAGTTGATCCAAACTCTTTTGGACACTTGAAGAATGGGTGACCATACTTGCCACACTTATAACATCTGCTTGCAAACTCATTGTAATCTCTTCTTGGTCTGAAACTTGTCCTTCCACCTCTCCAACCTCCTCTTGGTTTTGGTGCTTTTTCTTTGTTCTTACTTGCATTCTCATGTTCTTCATTGATCTGCCTTGTGCCTCTACCTCTATTCATGTTACCTCTGCCCCTTCCTTTCCTTTCTTGTCTTCTTTTGATCCTATCTTTTTCCCTTACTACCATTTGGAAACATTCTTCCACTGTCTTAGGAGGGTTCAAACTGATTTCATCTCTTATGTTCAGCCTTAAACCACTCAAAAATCTGGCTACTCTTTCCACTTTATCTTCATTGTGACCTTCTCTTATGCATAATCTATGGAATTCTTTAGTATAAGACATCACATCCATCTCCCTCTGCTTTAACTCTTGCAATTTCATAAAGTTTGAATAGCATAGTCTGTTGGTAAAAATTGAGCTTTTACTTTTGCTACCATCCTATCCCAATAACTTATTTTAGACAAAACACACTTTCACAATCTCATTAGACAAAACTCAAAACATCCTTGTTTGATTACTCATCACTAGTTCACATTATCCTTCACAAGACTTAACTCAAACACTCAAATTTGCATTCAGAGTTCCCAATCTCCTTCAATGACATTCAAAAAACTTTAGTGATATCAACTTAACCAAAAAAAAACAATTACATTGACTGCCCATTCATATTTCATCACTTCTTCATGACTGTCCCAAAATAGCAAACAGGCCTATTTAGACCCTAACCACAAACAACTTCACCTTTCCAAGCCCAAATTCATTCACCAATAGCACAAACATGCCTAAATATGTCTGCAAAAAAAAAATAGTACATTCCCAATCCAATATTCAAGACATTCTTTCAAACACCTGCCCAAGACCTTCATTTGTTGATTCCAAAATTGGACTGTACAACACTGTCCTGCTTTAACAGTCATTAAATAGACTCCAATGCCAAATACAAATCTTGAAAGGGATTCGTCTATCTCCAAACACCTTTTAGAAATAATGTAATATAAGAGGGACTCAATAACCACAAACAAAACTCGATAAAACATCACTGTATTTCTGGTTTTACCAGTCCTTCATATTTTCAGACCTAGGCTTAATGGTTAATATGCCTCCAAACTCGAAATCTCTTAACCAATTGTTCAATCACCTTTATTTAGATCTGAATAAGCTTATTTATTCATTAAAAGTCCCTTATAAGCATTCTTTTATCAAACCCGAAGACATATTCTCCTAACTGCTTTGTTTCTGGACTGTAACACAGAAAATCAGTCCCAAACTTCTATTTCCCACGCCATAATCTCAATCTTTCGGTCTAAAACTTCAAACATATGAAAGTAGATGCTACTAAGAACATTTCCACCAATTTTTAGCGAATTACAATGGATATAATGGAAGAAACACAAAATTTACAAGCTGCTGTTTACCCTAACCAGGGTTTTACCCGTTTTGACAAAAATTGCAATATCTTTTACAAATCAACACCAATCTGCATGAAAAAAGTTTGTTTGGAAGGTGATTGAGACTAATTACACATACAAACACTTAGACATGAATTATTGCCCATAAAAATCCGTACAAGGGCCTGAAAACACTGAAATTCTGTAGAAAATGTATAAAAACAGAATTTTGCATTGATCTACTTTATTATTTCAATCACCCACCACTCCAAATAGTTACAAAAGCCTTCTTTATAGGCATACAAACTGACCTTTCACCTCCTAACCACTTTCCAACTAACTACCAACGCCTAAACTAAAAAATGACCTTTCAACTTCTTAAGGTTGCTTTATGCAACTTTTACAATTTTTGCAATTTATGTTGACAACTTTTGCATTTTTACAAAGTTGGACACAATACACATCCAATGACCTCTAAATGACTCATACATGTGAGAAATGGTCTAAATGACCTTAATACATTGAAAAATCAACATGATTGAATCCACCTTCAAAATTTGCTCTAAGGAATCATAAGTTTGTCTTGATGCTCCTACATCAAATCCTCTTATCTTTCTTTGGTGGAGATAACTTAGATTGCAATTTTGTTTTTGGAGTAGAGAACGCCATGTTTCTAGCCCTCTTGATGGCATCCTGTAGAGTTGGTAGATAAAATGTCTTCACCTAACCACATAGTGGTTTTGATAACCCTTCAATGAAGAGAATTATCAACCTCCTCTTGAAAACACTTGAGACCATCACAATAAGCCTTTGGAAATTAGAAATATAAGCACAGATTGTACCATACTGTTTCAATTGGGCTAACTCTTGGAAATCCGATTATAGGTCTTTTTTGTCAAACTTTTCTGAGTCTCCAACTAAACTCAACATATGAGTTAATGAGATTGTGTCCCTATGTCAGCAAACCATGGTACCACCATTTGTGTGCCTCTCCCTCCAAGTGCAAATAGGCATACTTGATAGCTTCATTTTCAAACATAGGATTCAATTAAAAAAGGTTTCCAATTTCTAAATCCAAGAGCAAGCAATGCATTTTTTGGAATCATCAAAGGTGGGAATGGATAATTTCTCCAACCCCCTTTATAAGTCTTGACTATGTGGGTACCTATCTCTCCTAGGTCTATTTCTCATTTTTAGCTAACAAAAATTTGGTAAAGACATGGCTATATGAAACTCCTCACTTAATGATTGGTACTCATGTAACCAATCTACATAACCCTCCTTTACATTCTGATAATGTCCTTTTGATGCAACCTTGTTCTACAAAAAGCTAGACATCAAAGGTCTAGAGGATCTACTTTTTGCCCCAAAAGTGTTGTTAGTTGGATTATTCGTGTTTCTTGCTTCACCATTATTACCATTGTCGTCATTGTTTCCATTGTTTCTCATATTGTTTTGGTCAACCCTGATTACATTCATATTTTGCATCATTTTGATTAACAACTAAATCATTTGCTACTGAATTCTAGCCAAATCATTTAGAATTTGTTGCATGCTATTCACCTCACTTGGGTCTTTTCTATCACCCATGATCCATGTTTCCACCTATTCCTCCACTAAAAAATCTATGGGAATTTCTCCTTTTGGATTACTCGGATGATTCAATATTATTCTTTTAAAATAATACCTGCTCACACCTTCATCTAGCTGCGTATGAATTTTTTTATTGCATAACATTGTTTAAAACACCACTGGCTGGCAAGATAAGCTGCTCTAATATCACTGTAAAGTCCCTACCAATTTTTTTCAACAAACTTGAATATTTTTCAACTTCTGACTTTCAAACATTTCGTCAAACACTTGGTAGGACATCAAACTAAATAATATTTCTGAGTTTAACAATGTAGAACAACTACAACTTTCATGTATGATCACAGACATTCTCACAAATAATTTGAAGACATGGAATAATGCATAGACATTTTAACAAACATTTGTCATACAAATAGCTGAAGTAATATTCAAATATACAATGCTCAAATTAATAATTTCTGACTTCTTAGCTGACATAGATGATGCTAGTATAATATTTTCAAGTATAGTGATCAGCAGATACAAGGAAATGGAGCTGATCAAACTTAATACATTAACATCTAAATTTGTTTTATACTTATATCAGCAATAATGGTAGACTGGTCTGCAACATTTTTAACCTCTTTATCCCTTGCCAAAGATTAGCAAACAACTCGTGATTTGGAAGCCAACATTAAAGATGTCTCAACTCACTCCTAAAGTTCCTACACCCACTCTGACATGGGACGGCCAACAAAGGAGAAGATAATAGATATCAATTTGCTCACAACTTCCCTACACCCACACTATGTCCTTCACAAATCAATGTGCTTCCTTTATGCCAATGCAACCATGAAAGCCAAGAACTTGGGTGGCTGGTTAGAATTACTTGGAGTCTTCTGCAAGTTGGGACGACCAAGAAAAAACAAGACTTTAATCTACAAATTTGTAATTTGCTTGCAAATCTTCTACAAATTTGTTTCCTGCAAATCTCCATTATCCTATATAAATAAATCGATTTGTTCCAAACTCTTTGCAAACATTCAACCAAAATGTGAACTCCATTTGAAACCACCCAAATTTACAAGGGAGAGATCTCTTCACCAAATCCAATATTCTTGTTTCATCCTAGGGTTTAAGATGAACAAAAATTTCATAGTGAGAAGATGAAAAATAACCAAATGATGTCCAATTCTCTTTTTGCAACTCTTCTAATATCCTTCCTTGCGAACTTCCGAGAAGTTCTTAATATAAAATTCACTTTTAAATAAATAATCCTTTAGCTCCTCACTTTATATTATTTCACTTTTCACTTTTGACCCCAACTTAAGTCACTTCATAATATTAAAATAAACATAATTAATTAAAACCAAGTTGCTCGAAAAACTAATAAGTTGAGACAACCTTATTTAATTAATTAATTTATTTCCTTTCCAAAATCCTAAGTTAACCTACGAAATGAAATAGGCTAAAGGTTCCTTCCCGAACTCCTAGTTTGAAATAGGGACATTACATAAAGAAAAATGCAAAGGTCTTGGCACCCCCTATCACCAAGGTCAAATATCATGTGTTACAAAAGTATATTGAATAAGATATAATAAGGCAACTAGAGTTGCAAAATATAATTTGGCCTTATAGAAGGAATGCAGTCTAAGTCCAATTCTAGTCGCAAATAATCATCAAATAAACTGATTGGAAAATGTGTGATAAAAGTTTCTCTTCCAAGTGTAGGGGAAAGGCTTATTAGCAAAGTTTGGCTCGTATGCATTTGAAGATGCATTGATTCATAATCATTGGATTTGATATATAGGGCAACCCAACATGGCATTCTATTCCTTTTTGAGTATGAAGGGATGCTGTCTATGTTTAGTTTAACTTTAGATTAATGATTATGTAAATCAGTTAGGAAGGTACAATTGAAAGTTTCTTGTCCATGCATAGATGAAAGGTGTATTAGCAATGTTTGACATGTACCCACTTTATAGAAAGATTATTATTACTAATTTTGGTTGGGTAATTGGGTTATGAAATTGTGATAGAAAAATGACAAAAAATAATTCTAGAAAAGAGGGTTATAGACATGTAATGGTTGGTTATGAGGATGAATAGTCCTTTGAATGAAAATACGGTTATAACTGGGAAACAAGAATTGGCATGTCTAGCAAAATAGAGATTTTACCACTGAGATTGTGGCGAAAATTTGGTATGAGCATTTTAATTTTGACAGTCTCAGACTCTTGACTTTTAAACAAGGAATAACGAAGAGCTCCTCACAGTGAAAATGAAAATGCAGTGTATGAAGTCTACATTTATGGAAAATAGACACTGGAAACATTTTCTTAAAGTATTCAGATAGCTAAACAAAGGTTATAACTAATTCACATTGATTTTTGTAAAATGAAAATCACAACACTTGTGAGATGCAGGTTTTTTCGCCTTTTTATTGAGGATTTTTGTCACATGACGTGGATATATTTTCTAAAACAAAAAAGAAGATCTTTTGCAACATTTAAGATTGTCAGTGGATGATTGAGAAATAATCAAATTAGAAAATTTCACGTCTCTGGGATGATAGTGGAAGTGAGTATACACCAAACGAATTACAAGATTATTATAAAGGAAAGTGAATTCAAAGGCAAGAGACAAATACACAAATTTCTCAGAAAAATGAGGCATTGGAGAGGGCATCCCTTCCTGATGCTAATAGTTAAAGACAACTGAGAAGTCTATGGGCACTCTGAAACAGGACAACAAGAATGAATAGGGTACTTTGTGATGAGCAGTGCAAAATTTCCTCTAAAATTTCTGTATTGTTCCCTTGTAATTTTTATCAACAACTGATGCGTGAGCTGTTCATATGCTATTATAATTTCTGATTGTTCATTGGTTTGAAGAGAGCTCATATATATGCTGTCAAGATGTTTTGTATGTTTCCAGGTATCACTGTAAAGTCCCTGACTTGTAGTCTGAGAATTTATTGAGTTTGTCTTTGTTTGAGTGATTTCCGTTTAACCAGTTGATATGATTCAATATATGCAAATCTAACAAACAATAGAGTGTATAGTTGAGCAAGGACAATGCTAAATGCATTCAAATGCTATTTCATCTAATTCAAAATACTTGTAGGTGTTCCCAATAAAATGGTCCAGTGCAGATCCACATAGACAAGACTACAACTACATTCATGGCTCCACACATAAGCATTGACAGTACACACAAGTGATTGGAAACTGACTACAGCAGACTGTCATGTGATTTCTGAGTGCAATAATCACTACAATGTCTGAGCAGCAATCAACCAAGGAACATCTAATGCTGTAGCAGACTATTGGCTATTTGGGCAATGCAATACATATCATATTTTGAACATCACTCTTACAATATTTCATTCCCAGGTTGACATATGATTTCACAAGCTCACCCAATACTAGAACGGAGTCCAAAAGATGCAGAGCTGATAAAGGACTGAAGGACTCATACAATGTCAGATTGCAGCAAATAAGAAGTTATTCTATCTCCAATGCTCAAAAGACTTGCTGCCTAATGCACAGAAACTACACAAGGCTGTAACAGCAGTTTTGATTGAGTTTATATTAACTGCAGTTTACAATAAACATTCTCAAAATAAACAGTATGTTCTTAGACTCCCAACGAAGCATTCAAATGAACTTACAAGCACAACAATGCCCAGATATGGTGAATAGAATGTCTCAGACCTGGTTGTAGCTCGTCCTCAACCTGAAAGTGATGGAGTTGGTCTCATAATCACCTTGTAAACACTACTAGCAGCTGCAATGTCTTCTTAGTAGTCGAATCTCTTATATATAGGTGTGCTTTGCCTTATAAACTCCAAACGCACTTTCCAAAGGTCTCCAACATCAACCACGTCCCTGCTGTATGAGAAGAGAATGGTCTCTTCCTTTTGCAAACACGTTTTTACTCACAGCTCACCCAAATACTCAAAAACGTGACTCAATCTGTGTTCTTATGTGGGATTTATCAGTGTCTAGAGTAAATGCATAATACTACTGTAGCGAAATCACTGTAGCGCCGTCACTGTTCATCGTCACTATTCACGCACTGTAGCGCCGTCACTGTTCATCGATACTATTCGCGCACTGTAGCGCCGTCACTGTTCATCGTTACTATTCGCGCACTATAGCGAAATCACTGTAGCAACAAAAATTTGATCTCAAGCTAAAAATCGAATTCTTCAAATTCTGGAAATGAACTCTTCAAAATCCAAATTCATTTTCTTTAATCTCTTTCAAAATCTCGACTCAAGAGGGCTGAGAATGAATGCTACCAAAATGCATATATTTGCCTTTCAAGACCTTCAACTATGCCACGCTAGGAGTGATGTTCCACACTCGAAACAATGGCTGCTAGGGTTTTCCAAACCCGAAGATCAGGAAGCTCGAGCTTTCACATGAAAAAAAAGTTCATTTTCAAAAAGTGCGAATCCTTTCCTTCTTCTTTCTTTTGTATTTCCATTCCAAATTACAAGTGACCCTCTTCTTATTTTTTTATTAAGAAATGCTATTAATAATTCATAAGACACTTTATGATTTTTCACCCTTCAAAATATAAGTGACTTTTACAAGGTAATATTTTAAATATTTTACTAAGTCACTTAATAACTTGATTTATTAATTATTTAATATCCCTCTTTTGAAAATAATTTAAGAGTTAGGGAATATTAAATAATTGAGTCATTTTGTCCAATTTTTGGGGACATTACATACTTCAAGAAAATGGCAAAAGATTTCACCAAAAGCTTGACATAATGAGACTAATATTAGTTTTGCAACTCCACTTGATGAAGAGAAGTTCTTTTTCAAGGGCTATAATACTATGCAACACTTGGAGTTAGGTAGATCTTTCCCACAAGATTTAAGAATAAAAATACCTCAAATTATGGAAAAGTTGAATGTGGAAATAAAATGAGAAAGGGGCTCATATAGGCATGACACAAACATGGATATATGAAAAATGATCCCTTAAGAAGAGGATTTTGCCTCTTTTTGAAGACACTTGAGAAAGAAAATTCAATGCGAAAAAACTTTTTAGACATGATCAACCATGGTATTAGCCATAAACCTTAGAATATAATACCTGCATAAGGATATGAATCAATATTAAGTGACCTACAATAATATAAATTAATGATGAAAGACATACAACAACAATGCTGCATTCCAAAACGAATGTTATATTTTTCATTGAGACAATATTGTTTAAGAAATGACAATATTATTTAAGCAAGACAAAAGAATGAATCCATAAAAACCACTCAACTACAAAACAGAGAGAAAGGAAGGCCATTGCAACAGATCAGCAAAGAAACAGATGCATTCAATCATCATGATGCACAGAGGGGAAATCATTGGCCATGTTTCTTGGCTAAATGTGTGCCCTCGTTGAGCTGGCATTAGTGACAACACAAAAACAACTGCCATTTTTACTTCCCTAGTAACTGCCACCAATTCTAAGGACACATACTTTTGGATTATTTCACCTTGGTGGTGAATATCGACTTAATCCTTATATTCCATTCATGCCAGAATAGTAAAATCAGCAAGACCTACAGTAATGTTCTCTATCAGTTCTTCTTTGGCATGGATATGAACTCAAGCAGAACAAAAATTTCTAGCCTCTTGGACTTCCAATTTAACATTGCTTTTTAGGATTTTTGGAAAATATATGATTCTTTTGGTATTTTTTTGCTTAATGGAATAACTGAAACAAACTGCAAATAAGTACTAAAGCTATGCTATCAAACCCTGAGCTAAATTTGCATTAATTTGTATAGGAGTTTGAATTAAATGCCTATGAAACCCTACACAGCAAACTAAAATCAGGAAGATATTAACCAACCCTAGCTGTTATGCAAAGTGCAGGTTGCAGCAGTACAAAGAACAGAATTTATGAGTATAACAGCAGATAAATGCTAGACTAATATGCATTTTCATAATTGAGAGTACTCTAAATTCCTAACCCTAACAGCAGCAAGCATGAAGGATATGTTAGCCTCAATTAATAGATGATGCTAACTGCTGAATTATAATCCAGAGCCCAATAAACAGTCAGCATATAACTCAAACCCAAACAGTCAGTGCAGCATTATTGCAATATTCGTCAATAATAAATACTGGGTTACGAAGAATATTTATATAAATATGAGTTTGGACTAAGATTGCAACAGCCAACATCAAATAATGAACAGCATTCAGAATTAATGT
This sequence comes from Sequoia sempervirens, assembly GCA_007258455.2. Lineage (NCBI taxonomy): Eukaryota > Viridiplantae > Streptophyta > Pinopsida > Cupressales > Cupressaceae > Sequoia > Sequoia sempervirens. Next base: position 21,465 of record VDFB02336383.1, read on the forward strand.
GTGAAGTGTGGCGCTAGACAGCAGAACCAATAATTAAGAAAAAATAAATAATTAGTTTGTAAATCAGACAAGTTGTTAGGCGCTGAGCAGCTGTATTATTCACAAGAAAATACGCACATGAAATTCCTGACCAGATTGTGGAGGCTGGGGAAGAATTCGCCCTTGACAAATTGGTGCAGCCAATAACCCTACAATTGCCCTACAATGCTGATTCAGTTTGGTGCAGCAGAAGACAATATAAATTCAACAAGTTTTTCCTACAATTTGCAACCAGCAGATAAAGAAGAATTGAGGGTTTTTGTCCCTAATTCAAAATGAACTCAAGAGAGTTCATCCTCTGGGTTCTGCCAACAACCAAGGGATTTCATTGATTTGAAAATTTGTTCGAAAATAATTGCATAATGGATGCCAAAGGAGGGCACTAGCCTTTACCATTACAGGCATTACAATTTGGGCCCCAAAATTGATTTTCCTCCAAAAATAAAAATAAATAAAAAAAGTACTTTTTAATAATTAAATACATAAGCCAAAAAGGTCTCATTTAGACGGCTTTACAAAGTACAGTAAACTTACCCAAATAAAGCAATAATTGGGCCCCAAAAAGTGACCAAGGCCATCAATCTTGAGAAGGGGACATGACATCCAACCAATTGTCGTTGATACTAGAATCGTTACCCTCCTCTTCTTTGGGGACAATATATGTTAGGATAAATATTTGGACGGTGTTTGGAGAGAACACAAGAATAAAATGGTTAAGACTTAATCCTTATCTCCAAGTGCCCCATGGAATTACATAGGGACAAGCTTTGATCCATGCATTGCTATAAGTTTGAACCTCAATGTGTTCCCATGGATAGTCCAAGGTGTCCAGGATACTATGGAAATGGAGCATGGGCTTAATAAATGAGACTCATTCCTGCCCTCTTTTAACACTTCATGCATTGTGTGAGAATAACCTGTCATAATTCATGAATATCAATATTGTATGCCTACCTCCAGAAACCCAGAATCTAATCAGGTTTGATTCTTTGGTAGAAATCAGTCAACCCAATTTGCAAAACCTATTTTCTTGTGAATGTACTGGGAAGTGAAGTTACCTTGAGGTGAAAGTTCCAAGCGGAAAAACTACGTTGATGTCTTTACAGCTATACAAATTATAGACTGTCTGTCAAATTTGCATCCACTAGCTTGACTTACAGACATAAACACTGCTTTCTAATCGAAAATACAGCAGTTGATTAGATATTAAAAATTAAGAATCAATAAAAGAATGCCTTCTCATTTTATCTATTAATTTTGTATCATATTCTAGCACTTCAAGGTTTAATAAATATAAGGGTATGGTAAACACATAATATGTAAACACATTAACAAGTCTACTTATGAGCATCATCCTATCTATCTTATCACTATTCTGTTCCCTAAGTTAGATAATTGTGTCAAAAGGATTTGCAAATTGGAAGCAGTTAGTGTTGCTGCATTGGCATTCACATATTTTACAATTCATGGATGGCCTTGATTTTAGCAATAGCTTTATCTACCAGCAAAATTGGCTCGTCATATAATATTGCCGGATTATCAATCTTGGATGCAATACTAGATTTCCCAAGAAATGCTCTAAAAGTGTCAGCTACTGAATATGAAAGTGATTTCAAGTTATAACCACCTTCAAGAAAAAAAATGCATCGTCCTCCACAAAGTTCTTGTGCTAATTGCTTAATGGATAAAGCAAGCTTATAGTAGCTGCCAGTTGTAAATTGAAAACCACCCAAAGGATCCAAAACATGCGCATCATATCTGCAAGGTGCAAAATAAACAAAAGTATAAGAAGACCATTATAACCTTGAATGGAGAAAGAAAGTATCAATTAGAGCAACTATTCTATGGGTTAAAACACTGACATGTTCGAGTCAATTCTATCTTTTTTGTTGTAATAGAAGGAAAGAGGTAGAGCAATACATAGAAGAGCTAAAACTTTGAACTTAGTGCTGTTGCCTCTACAAAAACTCTGGAAATAACTTTTTAAGGTCTGAAACCTTCTTTCAATATGTTTGTAGTTTTATCATATTATCCATTGCAATAACAGTATTTATGTGACTAATATGGCCTATTATCTCTCAAACATAGCCTTCAATATTGGCAGAGAAGGGTGTTGAATTATGCAATATGCATATTCTGGGCATATGTGGACAGGAAGGTTCAAGTTTTCTCCTCAACATGCTGATCAGGTAAAAAACTAAGGGTACAAAATTTGAACAATATGCCAAACTGCCATCTCAATTGGCTGTGACCTTAAAAACAACGTTTACATTTTTAATAGGTAAGTTGTTCAATCTAGTTAGTTATTCAATATTTGGATTGTTAAGGATTTGGTACAGATCTCAAGGTTTCCTTTGTGCTTGGAAACTGACGTGCCTCCAACAACAAGCACTAGTAGTTCAGGCTCAAGCCAGCTCAAGCAAAATCCCTAGCAACTCCACTGAACATGTATAAGCCCCTTTGTCAAACCACTGCAGCAGCTGTGAGTGATAAACATGTCATATCCCTGCCATAAACCATAATCGCAGCCTGTCTTGAAATCGTGGGTCAAAGAAATAAGAAGTGGTAACTAAAAGGAAAAAAATATATAAATAGTAACTCTTCAAAGGGGGTTCGATGGGGTCTATGCAGCTATTCTGCAATAGAAAAATAAATTAATAAATCTAAAGGCAGCACCTTATCTTGGAAAGAAGAAACAGTTAACAAAAAATAAATAAAAATAAATAATAAGTAATCAAGGGCAGCACTTCATATTGGAAAAGGCATGACTCTTGACAAGGGTATGATTGGTGAAGAGGTGTGACTTCCCCGCCACCGACCCCTCAAGTAGGGGATATATAAGAGAGGTAAAATCATTTGAAGGAGGAATCAATTGGGATCAAACAAGCAGATTGGAAAATAAAGAGAAATCAGAATAAGAGATCTATTGGAATATATATTATTAGGAAGAATATTATTGGGCAGTTATATATATATGTAACGACCTATCCCTTGCGTAATTTTTTTTTTTTTTAATTTTACTCCAAACATATAAAGGTAACAAGTAACAAAGGCAATACAATAAAATCTTTCCTTCCTTCATTGATAAATGCATTCAAGTTACAATATATTTCCACATGAATTCCACTTTCATTGCAAATATAAATCAGAGTACAAAAGTAAAAAAATTACATACATAGCTCGAGAGCTTTTGAACAAATAGTAGTAAGACAGTCCAGGTTCCTTTCCTTTCAAATCTTGGTGCATTGGCTGCTTGCTGTGGAGGAGAAACATCACTCGGGCGCTTTTCCGCCAACCACAAACTTATAATGCGGTCCCCCGCATATTCATTATTCAATAGATGGCCCTCCCTTCGAAAGAAGAGATTGGTAGGGTATCCGTTAACGATTACCAATTGAGCATAGTGCTGTGTCCTACACAATTAGAACCTTGCTATTTCACAATCTCGAACTAGTATAAGGATCACAATGAACTGACAGTGTAGTCTCAACTAACTCACATCTATGTGGAAATCGTACATTTCACTACTTTGGCCAAAGTATTCTCATTCAGTACTTTGAATGAAGGTCATCTATCATAAACACTACTTAGGGCCGATTTGACTTCAGGCTATCTTACACGACACATAGGCTATGTCCTTCAATGGATATTCAATCATCCCAGACTACCTACAACAATCTGTCTACTTAGAAATGAAACAATCTACAAGTGTCTTATACAATTCCTCCTAATCAGGAAATCTTTATCCTAGGAGTACTTAGCTTACCTCTGTTAACCTAATAACTTAAGCTGAAAAGACCTTACTTGACTCCGCCTTCATTTCGATCCTAGTAAATATTAACTATTACCATCGTATTCTCCTTATATGGAGACCATACAAAATATGCAATTTCACACTAATATGCATTTTAAACCTCCTCATAAATTCCTTCACATAAACTCACTCCTTATGCACAATTAAATAAACTTTTCCCATAATAGCTCATTTTCCCTATAAACTAATTGCATTCAAGAAATGACCTTCAATTTTTGCACATACAACAAACATAAAGATACAGATATATTTTTTTGGCGTTTAAATTCGCACCTCTGGAATGCGGATTTGAAAACAGACAGCTATGCACAGATAAACTGCTCTTCAAATTAGGAGGGGAAGCTCCCTCTTGCTGATGGTGTTTGAAAGAAAGTAAACTAAAACTAAATTGCCTATCTTTTTGATCAGCTTAGAGCACAAGGTTTTTTAAACACAAACGCCGCAGCTGAGATTTTCTGATAAGAAGTTTCAACTACGACTAACTTAAACTAAAGACGTTCCTAGCCTCTCAAGTAATAGCAGAGCAAGAGAAGTTAGAAATTAACAAGGTAGATTTTCTGACAAAAATACTTCAATAATCTCTCTTTCAACAAACACCTACACACTTCACTGCAAGCTGAAATAAAGATCATAAAAGTAGAACATAGATAACGGAAATCTGAGATTTTAGACCAAGGCAAAAGAGGCTCATGATTTTATTACTCAAATCTCAAAACAAAGCTCACTTCTAACATGCCTTGAACAAGAAATTGCAGCTAAGGAGGCTTGCAAACTTATTCTTAACACAATAGAAAACAGCAATCTCAATTAACTCCTTGTTGGCTAAAGAGGCTCAACAATTTGCTTATCACAACACAAATGAACAATACTTGAGCAACAAATAGAAGGCACAATAGGGCTCAGCGTTTTGTTCTCACTAGCACGCTTTAAAGAAACTAAATGAGCAAAGGCTCTTATTTATAGACAATCGAGGAGTAGGGAACCCTAAAATCTCCTTTGCTTTCACAATCTAGGGCTTGCTCAACAAGCAAGCTTTATTACTAAATCTAGAAAGATAAAACCCTAGAAAGCAGAAAAAGCGGGAAACTCCAACTATTACATCTTATCTTCTTTCTATCCTCAAAGAATGGATAAGGATTATTCCAAGAATAGAAAGAAAGCGGGAAAGAAAGCTTCTAGAAGAAAGCTGCTTTAAAGCTTGATCACATCCGCTAGGAAATTAGAGATCGTGTCCCGGTTCGGTGCATCTATGCCATCAACAACAAAGCACCGCTTTTCAAGAATATCTTCAGCATCTGCAATAGATCTCAGGAAATCTTCAACCTCATTGGCCGCTTTATCGAACTTTGCTGACATCACTGAAATATGGCGTATCCTTCCGCCAACTGGACTGCAATTGTGAACAACACTTTGGAACTGATTTTGCACCTCCTCAAGCCCGATGTAAGAACCGTCTTCGAGGCTGTACTGAGAGGGGATCTCTATGACGAATTCGCTAATGAAAAGAAGAGCTTCAACCACCCTTTGTCTATAGGTGATGAATTCTTCGAATATCCTCTCATAAGTTTTAACTTTGAAAACATGACGCTCTCTCCAAGCAAGGATTTGTCTTTTGTGCTCCTTTGAAACTGCTGAACCGTAGGCTGTATCTAAATCAACAATGATAATGTCATGCCTAGGTTTTACTTCAGGCAGTGTTTGTTCAAATCCTTGGATGCCTTGACGAAGTTCATGAGCGTTTTCTCTCAACTGGAACATCCGAGCCAAGATCTCCCTTCCTCTAACAATGAAGCTCTCGATCCACTCTTGAGTCTCCTTCCCACATATGACCAGCTGTCTTAACTGATGGTGATCAGCTGGTGTCTCTAAGACCTGGGGCAGCAACTGGGTTGCTTGTGAAGAACCATGGACAAGGTTAGACATGAAAAGCTTGAGCTGCTAATTTTCAGCCTTGAGGGCTGCCTTGTCTTCTCCATCTTTAAACACTCTTTCTTGAAGGTTTTCGGATACAACTTTGAAGAGACTCAAATCTGCATGTTTGGTATTTCTACCGAGATTAGCCTTGACCATGACAAAATCATCCATATTTACCTCATCCCTATTCTTATCTTCTGGGGGCACTGCAGTCTCTATGACTATCTCGTTATCAGGATTCCTATCAAAGTGAACTTGCTTCTTTGCCTTCTTCTTAGGAGGTTCCTGATAGATATTATCGAGATCATCAAGACTCACTTGATATGAAGGCCTTCTCCTAACCCTTCCTAAGGAGTTCTCAAGCCAAGACATAGTAGTATCTTTACTAACTTCCTCAGGAGGTACTGCTGCAATCTCTTTATCATCTTCGATATCAAGATCAATGTGAATTGGTGAAGAACCCGTCAAAGGTACATAAACATGTGTTGAAGGTGGCTCCTCTACTTCATTCTGAGGTATGGGCTCGTCAGGAGGAACTTCTGAATCAACCGTAGGCTGTTCTTGTATGACTATGCCTGAGAAATCCAACCTTCTTTTTACATTTTTATTTGATCTACAACCTTTGACGCCATCTTGAGACTGACTTTTACCCTTTCCTTTCGACTGTGTTCTGGAAGAAGAGGGAATTATCCTTGGCGGCTCTGCTACTGGAATGGAGTTCTTCCTTTTAAGCACTAAGAAAACCTTACTATGCTCAATGACTTGTCTTGTCCTGTCTTCAACTGAAAGAGATTCCTTGTTTGCCCAATTAACTTGTGGAAGAGGCTGATCCTCGATTCGTTTCCGAGTGTACATCGGTAGAAGCACATCTTCATCGTCATCAGAGAGCCCTTCTATATCTTCATTTAAACAGTCTTTCATCTGATGGAGAGTTAGCCTACTGTAACTACGCCTTCGCACTTCAAACTCATCTGCACAGTTAGCCCAAAAATCTTCAAGTGCGGGTATGTGATTATAGTTCTTCTCCAATCGGCCAGCGTAGACACCATGAGGATCAAATGATCGCCTCTCACTGTAGGATTTGAGGCCGAATTTATCTAACTCTTCTCCAATTGTCCTGGCATCTGCAGCAGTCCTGCATGTATAAATACCCAACCCTAATGGAAAGTGAAGAGAGGGTTTCTTTCTATTCCTCAAGACTGTGTGGAACACCGTGAGCCTGCCTCAAGAATTCCATGAAGATGACCTCATCTGACGGATACCTTGGCAACATGAGCGGGGCACCTGAATAACCATAGACCCTAAGATAGGTAAAGGTAGGAAACTGTATAAACCAATCTGCCCATTCCGCCATTGCTGCCCTGGCAATTGAAGAGATGCGGACATGCAATTCGTTGTCTAAGTCCCGCACTGTGTACATCAAGAATGCCTCGTTCACCCTTTTGTAGTGGTGCAACGACTTTGTGAATTCCAACTGATAATAGTTATATATGTGTTGTATGCTCAACGATCCCTCGATGTTCAACCCTCTGAATTGACCTTGATAGGCCACCAGGTAGACTAGGTATGACACCATGTGGAATACATGAAACTGGAAGTATTCTGTTATTTGCTGATGTAGGCAGTCACTAATCAAAGTAGGCCAATCATAGAACTCGGTCTTTTTCATGATGTGAGGTATGGTATAAAACATCCAAGGTTGAAACTTGTTGGCATCCTCTAAGCCAGTGACCCTGTTGAGCAAAGTGATGATGATGGCAACCTCATCCTTGAACTCTCCTCGCCCGACATTCTTCGGCAATGTTTTATGTTTTTCTTTCATCCATCTCTGTGCAATCTTCTTACTATATTTATCTTTATGCATATTCCACATCTTTTCACATTCATCCCTTGAAAGAGTTACGCTTTCAGGCCACGGGGGAATGGAAAAACACCTTTCGACCATATCAGGCTTTAGACTGCAAATCAATCTACCGTCTGCTGACTGGATCTCCCTAGTAGCCGGGTTGTAATGCTTAATGCAAGCGATTACGAACTCAAGGCTCTGAACTGATATAGGAATAGGCTGCTGCGAAGGAGTCGAATGTCCCGTTCTTGATTGAAGTGTTGCCCTCTCTCCAAGGCATGTAGATCGAACACCGGCTTGACATGATGCAAGTCTGTCTCAGCTGTTGTGATATAATTGTGAAAGAGAGCTGATTCGAACTTGAAAACATTAGGAGTGTACTCCATTTCAGAAAACTCGAAGAATGACTGTAAACTCGCCTTGTTTCATACAAGTCTTGAACAATTTCTATTTTTAGAATGCTGATTTTTGTGCTCCAACGGACAAATTTTTGAGAATTTTTCTGAGATATGGGTTTTTTTCAGAATATTGATGCAAGATAACCCAGATCGTTCGTTTTTGAAAACTTTGAATTTTGCCTAAAAAAGCAGCAAACCCTAATTTCTTCAATTTTTCCCGAAAAAAGCTGGCATCTGGGTTTTGTTCAGAATATGATTAGAAATGAACCCAGATGATTAGATTTGCAAAACCCTGATGTTTGATCGAAAAAGCAGCCAACCCTAGGTTTTTGAACTTTCTTGAAAAAAGCTACGATATGGGTTTTCTTTAGAAGACTGATTGGAAAAGACCCAGATGGTTGAAATTTGAATGCACTGAGGTTTTCACTGACATGCAAAATAAAAGCACTTGCTGCAACTTGATGAAGTTCTTGAAAAATTCTTCAGAAGATTGAGGCAAAAAGACCCAGATGACTGTAAAATGGAAAGCCTTAGCCTTCAGCTTGAAAAATTTGATCTTCTAGAACAAGAAGAATGAAAAACAAGGGTTTATGCTTGCTGGTCTGAAAAATCTGATGTAAAACCAGCAACTATGGATTCTTGAATCACAAAAATTCTTCAAACTTGCTGCCCCAACTTTCTATTTTTAGAAAATTTTGCCAGTATCTGTTTCGAAAGAAACCCAGAAAAACCCAGAAAATGTTACTATTTCGAGAAAATTTCTAAAAATAGCAGTTTTCCTAAAATTTAGGGATGAAAAATTGAGATCTGGGTTTTGTAGGTTATGCTGTTCTCAGCAGACCCAGATTGTCAAAAATTGAAAATTTTGCGTTTTAACCCCTCATGCAAGACATGCACACCCAAATTTTGACCTTTTTGACTGATTTGACAAGACTCTTACTCATTTCTTCAAAATGTCTAAGTGCAACAAAAATTTTAATTTTGGGGTACAACATTGGCTCTGTTTGGGGACCATGGCGGATACTTTCGGCATAGGAGAACCATAGAATCTCTGGAGTTTTAAGCTTAGACCAGTGCCTTGTCCATTGGGTATCGGAGTCAGCATCATTTCCTAATCACCTATTATGCAAGACATTCCTTAATCACCTATAACCGGACTTCCTAGGAATTACCTAATAGTTGGTCTTCCCTATTAATCACCTAAAACAAGACTCCTAATCACCTAAAACACGACAGGACTGTTACGGAAAGGGGAAATACAACATAACAAAAACATCACGAAAAGGGGAAACACATTACGAAAAACAATGAATTTTTTTTTTTTTTACAAAGATTGTTTTGAGAACTTACTCCACCCCCGAAGGGACGAAGTGCTTGAGGTACTGCCCGCTGTGTGGTAGAGGGAGGAGACTTCCATCCAAGCGCGAGAGAATATAGGTGTTCTCTCCAGCGGACTCGTGAATCTTGAAAGGTCCCAGCCACAAGGAATCAAATTTCCCATGCATTCCCTTGGGCTCATGTCTCTTATCCCATAAGAGGACTTGATCTCCAACCTCGAAATCTCGTTGGCGAGCTTTCTTGTCAAAAATCTTCTTCACCCGCTCCTGGTGCTGAGTGATTCTATCTATTACCTCTTCCCTTTCTTCTTGAAGCTTAGTCAGGTACAGGATACGCTTCTGGATAGGATCTGTGAATTCTCCATCTTCCACTGCGGTCGTCAACTGCAAGGCGGACAACTCCAATGTGATAGGTATCATTGCTTCTGTACCATACAGGAGTATAAAGGGTGAGGTACCAATGGCTCTCTTCGGAGTAATTCTGTCGGCCCAGAGAGCATCATAAAGTTTCTTGTGCCAAGTTCGCTGACTGGAATCAACCAACTTGCGAATGATCGTGACAATGTTCTTGTTTGATGATTCAGCTTGTCCATTACCCACCCTGGGGGTAATAATCTGATGAATGAGATAGTGTAATGCTGTGATCAAAACAGAACTCCATTAGCTCCTCTGATGAGAAACATGTTGCATTATCTGTCACAATTTTGCAAGGCACCCCAAAGCGTGTGACAATGTTTTCCTTTAAGAACTCACATATGACCTCGGACGTAGCTCGCTTGGTGGGAATGGCTTCAACCCATTTTGTGAAATAATCAGTGGCTGTACGGACATAAATATGCCCCTTGCTGGAACGTGGGTTGATAGGACCAATAAAATCTAAACCCCATTGCTGAAATGGAGCATCTATAACAACTGGCCTAAGAGGAGCGGCTGCTAACTTCGCTTTGCCAACGAACTGTTGGCACAACTGACATTTATGTACCCACTCATATGCATCGCGGAACATAGTCGGCCAAAAGAACTGAGCCCGCAAGATTTTAAAAGCTGTCACCTTTGATGAAAAGTGTCCACCGCATGCTTGATTATGGAAAGCTTCCAGCAAGCGCCGTTGTTGATCTTTGGTAACACACAACAAGAATGTTCTGTCAACGCCCCGCTTGTACAAAACATTACTGATGATTACATAATTCTGCGCTTTCAGCTTAAGCGTTCTCCTTTGTTGCTTGTTCAGGTGATTTGGACAATCACCGTATGTCAGGTAATACCATATCTCAGTGAACCATTCTCCCGAAGACTCTATTAGCAAGACCATTGGAAGGTCTTCTTTAACCTCAGGTTCAATCTCAGGTATACCTTTGGCTTGAAGTTTCTTATCACCATCTTCTGCCATCAACTGACAAAGACCTCTCCCGCGGATGAGTTTGGTTGGCTTGATCTCCAAATCATACTCTTGCACCTTCGCGACCTAGTTACCTCTTTTGGAGCCCATCTCCTGTTGAGTTAACACGCTCTTCACTGCTGGATCTGTGACATACACAACGGTGTGAGAATTTAGGATATAAAATCTAAAATTCTTTACAGCTCGAACCACCGCATAGGCATTCTTTTCAATCTGAGAGTATCTTGATTCGCTGTCCTTGAAACTGCAGCTCATGAAAGCTATTGGAGATTCAGTTTCTTCATTTAACTTTTGTGTCAGAATGGCAGACAGAGTATGCTCTGATGCATAACAATAAAGGATAAATTCCTTTTCAAAATCAGGACGGACTAGCACTAGAGCTCGACTGATGGCTTCTTTTATCGCTGCGAACGCCTTCTTTCCTTCTTCCGTCCACTTAAAAACTGTCTTCTTCTTCATCATAGCAGATATATCTTTAGTTAACTCAGAAAAATCTGGCACAAATCTTCGTATGAAATTTACCTTACCAAAGAAAGAGTGTACCCCTGTTCTGCTTGTTGGAAGAGACAAACTTCTAATATCTTCAACCCGGCTTGGGTCAATTCGAGTTCCCTCCTTGGAGACGATGTGGCCAAGCAACTTGCCTTCCGTCACCGTGAAGATAGACTTTTTGGGATTTAGTGATATTTTATGGTATCTACATCTCTCGAAGATTTTCCCTAGATGTGAAAAGTGATCTTGTCGTGTCTTCGAGAAAACCGTGAGGTCATCAAGATAGACAACTATTACTTTATTCTTCAAATCTCCAAATGCCAAATCCATAGCTCTCTGAAATGTAGCACCGGCGTTGATGAGGCCGAAGGGCATTCTTTCATAGGAAAATGTACCCCACGGGGTTGTGAATGCCGTCTTAAACTGATCTTCCTCAGCTACTGCTATTTGGTTATAACTAGAAAAACCGTCCAATAAAGACAGCATCTCTGAACCGGTAACCGTCTGTAAAGTGTGCTCCATGATTGGCAAAGGATAATTATCCTTGAGTGATGATTGATTCAAGTTCCTGAAATCAACGCAAATTCTGATTTCTCCGTTCTTCTTGCGTACAGGAACTATATTCGACACCCAAGTGGAATGATGGATTGGAAAGATGATCTTTGCATTCACCATCTTCTGGATCTCCGCGTAGATGGTGTCTTGAATCCGCGGATTGTAGTGTCGTTGCTTTTGCCTGAAGGGCTTTGCTTCAGGTTGAAGAGGAATTGTGTGAGACAATTCTCTTGGTGTAAAAACTTTCAAATCTTCATACGACCAGGCAAAGACATCTCGGTATTGCTGAAACAAAGAAATGAACTTCTCGCTCTCCTATGCCGTGCAGCATGTACCTAAATTAACAAGCCTAGGCTTGTCAATTGTACCAATATTGACTTGTTGATATTCGGCAGAGGTTCTGTCGCTTGAGTTTCTCTGATCTTGAATGTATCTGTCGTGCCTGTCAAAAATATTCTCCAAAGAAACCAAACCCTTGGGAATTTTATTTCCTTTCAACTGGATTATGCTGGTATCAGACTCTTCTGGACTTCCTTTGTCTTCGGCAATCTTTGGCGTATCAGAGACTTCTGTTATTGCTTCTCTGTGAGTAGATGAACTGCCTTCAAAGAACAATTCTTTGAAATTATCTCCCATAACAAGAAACTCCTTAATGTGTTCATCATCGTTAAAGACTTGCCAATTATCACAGTTGTCAGGTACAGCTGGCCTGTATATTAATTCAATGGCAAACGCATTCTGACGAAAGTCAGAATGTGGCATGAAAAGTGAAGCTGATACCGCGAGGGCATCTTCTCTGCTATTTTCTAGACGTGGAATGTACTTGATATCAAATGCTTCGAACCAATCTATTGCATTCCACACCCTATTTCTATAATGTCGAAGACGATCTGCTTTCACTCTGAATTGATCTCTGACTTGCTTTACAACAAGCTCCGCATCACCTTCAACCCTAAGGTATTTGATACCCATATCTTTTGCATTCCTGAGACCTAGTAAAAGCGCCTCATATTCTGCTGTATTATTCGTACACTCAAATTGTAAGCGGTATGCAAAAGGATACAATTGTCCTTCAGGAGAACTTATCACAACTCCTGCTCCTGAACCAGCAGTGGAACAACTCCCATCAAACTGCAAAGTCCACAGCTTAGGATCATCTGCTGATTTCTCTACGATGCACGCGATCTCTTGACTTCCTTCAGGAATCTCTGACAGCATGGCATAAGTACCAAGACCCGTTTCTTGATATAGAACTTGAGCTTGAGGATCTTGAGACTTCACGACCGCAAATCGAGATTTGGGTTCTGGTTCCAGCTTGAAAGTTCCTTTCTTTAATGGAATATTTGCAGAAGACCAATCCATCTGAATCTCTCCACCGAGGTCCTTGCAAAAGCTTCTGCTTAATAGCATCCCGTAGCTTGCTGGAATGTCAGCTACTAGGATGGTCATCATGATTTTCTTTTCAGGACAAGCCGCCAACCTTACTTGAGCATCTTTTAATTGACCGACCAACGGCACTGACTTGGACTCTAGTGAGTAGCATTTGTCCTTTGTCTTAGTGCACAAAAGTCCTAGAGCATTCATCACTTGTAGAGGCATGACGTTGTCTGAAGCTCCAGAATCGATGATACAATTGCTCAATTTGTAACCTCCTATATATAGAGAAATATAGAAGGGCTTAGGTTTGTCTTCCGCCGAAACGGATGATTCGAGCAATGTGGGCTGCTTGGTAGGTCCCTTCTTCACGAATTTGAGAAGTCGGTCTACTTGCTCTGGATGATCTTGGAGATACTCTAACTGAGAAATCTGCACTTTGTTCTTCATCAATGAATCTACAATATCAAAATTTGCTGAGGACGAACCTTCAGCAACTGCTTTCACGTTCTCTTGTGAAGACTTAATATTTGAAGTAGAAGCTACTTCTTTTTCTTTATCTTTGTCTTTTGATATCTTCAGCCTCTCTTCTTCCTCTTCTTTGTGTGCCCTCAGATGTTGAGCTCTGGTGAACACAGGAGTCGTATGATTCTCAAGATTAACTGCAAGAGAGTACTGACGAATATCTTCTTCTTGTTCTTCAAAATCGGGTTCACTTTCAAAGTAGCCCGTTGCGGAGTCGCCATCGAAGTTGTCCGATTGAGGTAAGACAACATTCGAACTTGGAGTTGGAACGAAACTTGGTGCAGGCGCAGCTTCGGCGTATCCCATTATCTCGTTCATTCTAATATTTTCAGGGCAAGATGCGCCGGTATGTTCAGTGGTGTTGTACCCAAACCAAATTTTTGCTTCATCAAGGCATTTTGCATAAATTAGTTTAAAATCTTGCTAAAATGATGTAAGACATGATTTTGGGCAATATCAAGCATAGAGTTTTTGTCAATAGTTTGTCAGTCAAAGTCAGTTATATTGAACAGAACCTGAAGCAGAGACTCATAATGGAGCTTTTCATGATGGAGGAGCGTCTCACGATAGTATTTCACGTGGCACATGGTCATTTCAGTGGTCGAGATGGAGTTTTCAGTGATTAATTTATGAAGATTTCTCAGGAAAAAGTCAGAAAGTGCAAGTATAGCCCAAGGGCGCCCAGCTTGTTGGAGGTCAAGATCTTGTTTAAAATGTTCAAGCATCCAGTCAATCTCTTCAGAATTAGTCTGGTTATCCGTTGAGCTATCCAGCAAAGCTTTTCGAGACCCACAGCTCCAGTAAACAACGACAGAAGTTGAAATCCCTAAATTTCCAGATGTGAGAAATTTGTCTTTTTCAGGCAAAAGCGCGCCTCTAGCCTGAGGGCGCCCATCTTAAAGAGGGGGTAAATCTTGGCGTTTTCGATGGCGGATACAGTCAATCTGTTCTCGACTAGTCTGCTCATCCGACAAAATATCAAACGTAGTCATCCGAGTTTCAGAACTCCGGTGGCAGTCATCCAAAGATCAGCTTAAAATGGAGTTTTCACGTTTCTGAGCTTCTCCATTTGTTCCCAGTGCAAGTACAGCCCAGGGGCGCTGGTTTAAAGGACCCTCCAGATGGTGAAATTTGCAGACAGTCTTCCTAACATCAGTAATACTCTAGCCTAGCTCCGCAATGCACCATTTTGCTTGTCAATTCGACGTTCCAGGTGATCGTGGCGGAGATTTTGCCAAGCACGTAATTTCACGGGCAAAACAACAAACGATTTGCAGTGTATTTTCACAGTCGAGAGGCGCCTAGCCTTTAGGCCTATCAGATGAGCCCGTCGCGTTGAAGTCTTCACGGCTATTGAGCGTAATCATTTTATCTATCCAACGAGCCTAGCCGTCAGCCTTCGGGATTTGGCAGTCGCTCGTACGTGCGAGGTCTTTTAGTGTAATACTGCAAAGTGAAGATATCCGGAAAATGGCCTAAGTCTGGAGCGGTAATTTTAAATAAAATACGCACTGGAGTGTTTGAGGTCTTAGAAGCAGTTTTCTTGCTTCGTCACCTCCAGAGACTTCTCTTGTGGGCCCTTCTGGCTGTCCGTTAAAACAGATAGTGCCTGAATCGGGTCATCCCAGCTCCAGATATCAGAGGTCAAAGTGGGGTACTTGGATGAAAGTTCAATTTTCGTCAAAATGACATCAATGCAACTAAGAGCCAGGGGCGCTTTTACTTTTTAGGCCCTTAACACAACTTCCAGATGTCGTATGTATATCCGTTGGATGCAGAATGTCTCCAGGCATGCAGTGGGCTTCGTTTCTTATCAGCAGGGTTCACCGTTCACCGTCAGCAGCTGTTTGAAGTGTCAGATGGCAGTTTAGGAAAATGGTCAAGTCTGGAACCCGTAAATGAATTTAATCAGGGGCGCCTAATTTTTTAGGGTATTAAATGATGGATTTTGCAGTAGTGTCTCCTAGCAGACATTTCTTCCTTGTTCAGTAGGCTTTCTGATGAATTCTCCAGATCAGTCTCAGCATCACCCGAAAATCAGTGTCGAAGTTGGCCAGTCGTAACAGTTCTGTCAGCTATTAAATAGGGAGTTAATAAAAAGTGGAATATCTTGAGCAAATGGACGCCTATGAGCTCAAACAATGACTTTTTGGAATCGGTGAAGTCCAACGGTGAAGCCTAAAGTTTCATTCAATTGTCAACTGGAGTTTCAAATATTTTGCATATTTTAGCATTAAGTGGCGATTTTCTATTTTTGGCGCCTTTGCTATTGCATAATAAATATTTTATTATTATTTATTTTTGAACTTCCAGTCAGTATCAGTGTAACTGAAAGGGGTCCAATCAGAAGGCTTCTATTTTCAGCTGAGGTTTTAAATCTTGCAGTTGTCAGATTGATGCGAATTTCATCTTCTTTAAGCATGGCGCCATCTTCATTTATTATTCACAAAGCTAAAGAGAAATTCGTTTTTCTTAAGAGAAATTCATATTTTTCAAGCAAAATTCGTTTTTCTTCAAGGCAAAGGTGTATTTTCAAGCAAAATTCGTTTTTCTTCATTCACAAGGCGTATTTTCAAGGGAGATTCGTATTTTTCAAGGCAATTCATATCTTCAAAGTCAAAATTCGTTTTTCTTCAACCAAAAGGCGAATTTTAGCAAACCAAAGGCAAATTCTTCATCAACAATCATTGGCGAAGACATCAAAACATTTTATTTGCAGGTACAAGTCAGAATTATCAGCAGACTTCAGACAAGATGGCGATTTTAGCAGAAGCAGAGCACTAAAAACTTCTTTCTTTTGTCTTAAATTCTTCTATTTCTCGTCTTAAATTCTTTCGCATGTTTGAAGAATTGGCGACTTTTGGCAAAACAAATCATCTGGGTTGATTCAGAATAGCTTCCTCGAGAAAACCCATGTGCCAGAATTTTTCAGGAAAATTTACTCCAGAGCATCAATTCTCGAGGCTCTAATTTTCTCAACTGAAAATTCCTTGCATGGTCGAGTAGAAGTCAAATTTTCGCAAATCTGACATTCTGGGTTGTCTTAGAATCTTCTTCTGGACAAAACCCATATCTCAGATTTTCGCCGAAAGAGATGACTTCGATAGTATTTTAGCCTCGGCCCAGTATTACCTTTCAAAAATCTTGTGAGAACATGAGTCAAAGTTCCGCAGTCCAGGCGAGTTTTTTGAGTCACGGTACACACGGTGAATTCAAGACCAAATCGGTCTTAATTCATGATTTCATTAGAAATTTGAGACCCGATTTGTATCAGGCGTAGGAGATAATGTTCATCGCATGATTCACGAAGCGTAGGGGGTGTAAAGTGCGTGAAATGCTGGTTGAGTGTGCAAAGATTGCAAAGATTGCTCAAGTTGCTGACATTCAGATGCTGATGCAGTTGACAGCCTCGTTGAGGGATTGGTTGCTCGAGATCACGACTAGTAAACTTCAGTTTCTCACCTCTCAGGATATGGGCAGTACACACACGAGAGTTGAACGGGTGTTACCCTTTCAGAAGTTAACTTCGATATTTGTCATCACAGCCGCATATCTATTACGAGATTTTTTCCTTATTTACTTGGAGTTTCATTTAGGGTTTACGTTAACTGATGGTAGTCTTCCAGTTAACTCGCTTTCAATAAGGGCGTGCATGCTCGCACAATTGTCCATTTTTAGATTAGATGTTTCGGTTAACTGATGGTAGTTTTCCAGTTGACTGTATAGTTTACTTCATTAGGGTTTGGCGCAAAACTTGCATGCATTGCAAGAACTGTAGATGACTCAAGGTGATTTTAGGGTTCCCTACACACCTTGATGTGTATATAAATAAGAGCTTTTGCTCATTTGTAAATAACTTTTGCTTGAAATATATGCACAAAGCCTACCTTGCCTCAATATTGCTCTTTTTGGTATTTGTTCATGTGTCTTCGCTATTATGATTAATTGTTATGCCACATAGGGTTTCAAGAGATTGTAATGGTGGATTCTTTCCATAGTTTAGATAAATCTGTTTTGAACATCTTTACCATTGTGATCAATTGTTATGCCACATAGGGTTTCAAGAGATTGTGATGATAAATCTGTTTTGTGTATCTTTACCATTGTGATCAATGGTTATGCCACATAGGGTTTCGAGAAATTACGGTGATAAATCTGTTTTGTGAATCTTTATCGGTATTTATAATCAAAGGGGTTATGCCACATAGGGTTTATTGAGATTGTGATGATAAATCTGTTTTGTGAAGTCTTTACTATTTTGATCAAGTGTTATGCCACATAGGGTTTCCTTAAGATTGTCATGGTAAATTCTTAAATCTATTTTGTGCCCAATAAACTTGTCTAGATTGAGGTGATAGATGTACCTTGCCTTCAAGTAGAGAATCTATTTCGTTTATCGTCGATGGTGAAAACCACAACTCCATTTCCTCATGCTCTGTTTTCTTGAGGGAAATTGGATAGATTTAAAGTAGATAGCTTAGTTTAGCCAGTTAATGATGCAGAAACTAGAAAATCCTTAGGCTTTAGCGTTCTTGGTTTTAACCTTGTGCCTCTTCCGAGTGAGAACAAAAAGATAGGACTTAGATTACTTTTCTTTTTCATGCATTCCAGCACAACGAGGGAGCTTCCCCTCCTAATTTGAAGAGCACTCATTGCGTAGTGTACATAGCTGTCCGTACAAACCTGCACTCCAGAGGTGTTAGATTTTACGCCAACAAGTGGAATCATGAAAAGAGCAAAACACAACATTTTGTGTATTGTCGGCCGCTTGCCTTGGTGGAGGTGGCCCTCGTGGCTTGTAATTGTTGTAAGGCTGAAAGTTATTCCTCCTCGGCTGATATGGCTGCTGAGGCTGATAAGGCTGTTGTGGTGCGGGCAAGGCAGGTGGTGGTGCAACTTGAGCAAGAGGCGTCGGCTGAAGTGGCAATTGCCTCTTGAGAATAGTTACTTCATTTGCAACCCTTTGGAGTAATGGATCAACAGAACTTTGAACCAAGGGCCTAATAGCATCTCCTCTGATCTTTCCTGAAGTGATCATGTTGTCTTCAATTTCTATTGCACCTTGTTGTGCTTCTCCTAGTTCCGTCTTGTGAGCCGACCTTATGATAAAGGCTATCTCTGATGGAAGTGCATTGACAAAACTGCTTAACAGGATCTCAGGCAATGGATTGAGTGTATATGAAAGACGAGTAACCAGGCGGTTAAACCTTGCTACGAACTCTCTCATTGGTTCATTGTCCTCCTTTGAATTGGAAAGTCGAGCGAACAACTGGTGACTATCTTCAGCTGGCTTGAACCTCGCAAGAAACTTTTCAGTCATAGTATTCCAGTTGTTTATGCAACCAGGCTCCAAGTGATTGAACCATTCGGCAGCAGCTTCTGCGAGTGTCTCAACAAAGAGACGAACAGCAATATCTTCATGAGCTACATGCAAAACAACGCAAGCTGTTGAAAAGGCTGAAAGATGATCGTCAGGATGTTGACTTCCATCACCTTGGAACCGTGGAAAGTGCTTTCTTGACCCCTTAGGCAATTCGTGATTTGCTCCTAGGGCCAAAGGTCCGATATGATCACCCCAAGGCAGTGGGGGACCTCTTCTCCGATTGCGATTATTGTTGTCATCGTTGTTGTGGTGATCACCCATCACTTCGGATTCTTCTTCTTCGAACACAGGTACGGCGTTGAACTCAGGAACTGTGTTGGATTCAGGAACTGTGTTGGATGACCCTCCAACTTCTGTAGGATACGTATGTGTGAGGAAAGGATCTTCTTCTTGGAAGAGCGGATTTGTTCTTGTTCTCCTCCTTGTATAGACTATGTAAGCCAGGATTGTCTAGTCCCATGCGGGTGGTGGCAAGACAGGTCTTTCGGCTGCAATATCGGCTTTCTCTTCCTCTTTGTCTAGAATAACAGCAGCGTTTCTCCACTGAGCAAGGGTCTCCTTCTTCTCAAAGATGAAACTCCTTAAGCTACTGATAATGTCCACTTGCTCTCCTTCAATTATCTGGAAACTCGGCTGGATAACTGGAGGTGTAAGATCAGCTTGTTGGACTGGAGCAGTAGGACGCTAGATAGTCATACCCGTGACATAAAGCCTAAGCTTTCTTTGTTGTTTAAAGCCTCGTGCCCCACGGTGGGCGCCAGAAAACTGTTGGCGTTTAAATTTGCACCTCTGGAATGCGGCTTTGAAAACGGACAGCTATGCACAGATAAACTGTTCTTCAAATTAGGAGGGGAAGCTCCCTCTTGCTGATGGTGTTTGAAAGAAAGTAAACTAAAACTAAATTGCCTATCTTTTTGATCAGCTTAAAACACAAGGTCTTTTAAACACAAACGCCGCAGCTGAGATTTTCTGATAAGAAGTTTCAACTACGACTAACTTAAACTAAAGACGTTCCTAGCCTCTCAAGTAATAGCAGAGCAAGAGAAGTTAGAAATTAACAAGGTAGATTTTCTGACAAAAATACTTCAATAATCTCTCTTTCAACGAACACCTACACACTTCACTGCAAGCTGAAATAAAGATCATAAAAGTAGAACACAGATAACGGAAATCTGAGATTTTAGACCAAGGCAAAAGAGGCTCATGATTTTATTACTCAAATCTCTGAAACAAAGCTCACTTCTAACATGCCTTGAACAAGAAATTGCAGCTAAGGAGGCTTGCAAACTTATTCTTAACACAATAGAAAACAACAATCTACTAACTCCTTGTTGGCTAAAGAGGCTCAACAATTTGCTTATCCTAGCCTAAATAGACAATACTTGAGCAACAAATAGAGCACAATAAGGCTCAGTTTTGTTCTCCACTAGCCGCAGTTCAAAGAAACTAAAATGAGCAAAGGATCTTATTTATAGACAATCGAGGAGGAGTAGGGAACCCTAAAATCTCCTTGCTTTCACAATCTAGGGCTTGCTCAACAAGCAAGCTTTATTACTAAATCTAGAAGATAAAACCCTAAGCCGAGAAAAAGCGAGAGCGCCAACTATTACATCTTATCTTCTTTCTATCCTCAAAGAATGGATAAGGATTATTCCAAGAATAGAAAGAAAGCGGGAAAGAAAGCTTCTAGAAGAAAGTTGCTTTAAAGCTCGATCACATCCGCTAGGAAATTAGAAACAATGTCCCGGTTCGATGCATCTATGCCATCAACAACAAAGCACCGCTTTTCAAGAATATCTTCAGCATCTGCAATAGATCTCAAGAAATCTTCAACCTCATTGGCCGCTTTATCGAACTTTGGTGACATCACTGAAATATGGCCTATCCTTCCGCCAACTGGACTGCAATTGTGAACAACACTCTGGAATTGATTTTGCACCTCCTCAAGCCCGATGTAAGAACCGTCTTCGAGGTTGTACTGAGAGGGGATCTCTATGACGATTTCGCTGATGAAAAGAAGAGCTTCAACCACCCTTTGTCTGTAGGTGATGAATTCTTCGGATATCCTCTCATAAGTTTTAACTTTGAAAACATGACGCTCTCTCCAAGCAAGGATTTGTCTTTTGTGCTCCTTTGAAACTGCTGAACCGTAGGCTGTATCTAAATCAGCAATGATAATCTCATGCCTAGGTTTTACTTCAGCCAGTGTTTGTTCAAATCCTTGGATGCCTTGACGAAGTTCATGAGCGTTTTCTCTCAACTAGAACATCTGAGCCAAGATCTCCCTTCCTCTGACAATGAAGCTCTCGATCCACTCTTGAGTCTCCTTCCCACATATGACCAGCTGTCTTAACTGATGGTGATCAGCTGGTGTCTCTAAGACCTGGGGCAGCAACTGGGTTGCTTGTGAAGAACCATGGACAAGGTTAGACATGAAAAGCCTGAGCTGCTAATTTTCAGCCTTGAGGGCTGCCTTGTCTTCTCCATCTTTAAACACTCTTTCTTGAAGGTTTTCGGATACAACTTTGAAGAGACTCAAATCTGCATGTCTGGTATTTCTACCGAGATTAGCCTTGACCATGACAAAATCATCCATATTTACCTCATCCCTATTCTTATCTTCTGGGGGCACTGTAGTCTCTATGACTATCTCGTTATCAGGATTCCTATCAAAGTGAACTTGCTTCTTTGCCTTCTTCTTAGGAGGTTCCTGATAGATATTATCGAGATCATCAAGACTCACTTGATATGAAGGCCTTCTCCTAACCCTTCCTAAGGAGTTCTCAAGCCAAGACACAGTAGTATCTTTACTAACTTCCTCAGGAGGTACTGCTGCAATCTCTTCATCATCTTCGATATCAAGATCAATGTGAATTGGTGAAGAACCCGTCAAAGGTACAGAAACATGTGTTGAAGGTGGCTCCTTTGCTTCATTCTGAGGTATGGGCTCGTCAGGAGGAACTTCTGAATCAACCGTAGGCTGTTCCTGTATGACTATGCCTGAGAAATCCAACCTTCTTTTTACATTTTTATTTGATCTACAACCTTTGATGCCATCTTGAGACTGACTTTTACCCTTTCCTTTCGACTGTGTTCTGGAAGAAGAGGGAATTATCCTTGGCGGCTCTGCTACTGGAATGGAGTTCTTCCTTTTAAGCACTAAGAAAACCTTACTATGCTCAATGACTTGTCTTGTCCTGTCTTCAACAGAAAGAGATTCCTTGTTTGCCCAATTAACTTGTGGAAGAGGTTGATCCTCGATTCGTTTCCGAGTGTACATCGGTAGAAGCACATCTTCATCGTCATCAGAGAGCCCTTCTATATCTTCATTTAAACAGTTTTTCATCTGATGGAGAGTTAGCCTTCTGTAACTACGCCTTCGCACTTCAAACTCATCTGCACAGTTAGCCCAAAAATCTTCAAGTGCGGGTATGTGATTATAGTTCTTCTCCAATCGGCCAGCGTAGACACCATGAGGATCAAATGATCGCCTCTCACTGTAGGATTTGAGGCCGAATTTATCTAACTCTTCTCCAATTGTCCTGGCATCTGCAGCAGTCCTGCATGTATAAATACCCAACCCTAATGGAAAGTGAAGAGAGGGTTTCTTTCTATTCCTCAAGACTGTGTGAACATCGTGAGCCTGCCTCAAGAATTTCATGAAGATGACCTCATCTGACGGATACCTTGGCAACATGAGCGGGGCACGTGAATAACCATAGACCCTAAGATAGGTAAAGGTAGGAAACTGTATAAACCAATCCGCCCATTCCGCCATTGCTGCCCTGGCAACTGAAGAGATGCGGACGTGCAATTCGTTGTTTAAGTCCC
>VDFB02336384.1:0-17232 GCA_007258455.2 Sequoia sempervirens
TAGGTGCAATATTGCATCACCCAACAAAAAAAATTCCTTATTTTATTTTGTTGTTTTGAGTTTCATGAGGGCACTTAAGGGGTGTAAGGTAGTCAAAAGTCAGAAAAGGTCAAAAACAATCACTTACTATTTTTAGTAAGTCAGTCTAATTGGGCTTGTATGGACCTTAAATTTTACCCCATGGAGCAGAGCTAAAATGTATCCAATGGAAAAATAATCATCTCAATATCCTATGATGTTTGGGAGATATTAATTTTTTAGTCTTAGGAAAGTTTTCCAATATAGTTTCAAAATCAAGTTTGAAAACCTTAAAATATTTGAAACGGCTCAAAAAATGGATGAAATTATCTTTAGACAATTTTGGTTTCGTCTATCTTGTTGAGAGCTTTCCAATGATATGTTATAATAGCCAATTAGACACCTAGATCAAAAGTTATGGCCCTAGGAAGTTATGCTACCAAAAGTGAATTTCAATATAATATCTTCTTGGGCAAGAAAATGAATGGTTGGGCCTTTGGGCACCAAAACAAAAGGGGAAATCACATATTCAAAAACATTCTTTGGTGTCTATTGGAACAAATAAAATGGGTTAAGGGAGGTTATAGGAGGTGGATACATTAGTGCAAATTTTGGCTCTGAATAATAGATTTTATTTTTAAAGTTGATTTTGTTGTAATGAATCAAGCCTGTGTGGCTATAGCACTATAATTTTTGAATCTATAATTTTATTTTTTGAAATTAATGGAAAGTGAGTTTTTTTTGTCCTACATATTTTGCATTGATATGTATTGTTGTGTTTTGTGTGGGTTTTGGGTGGTGTGTCCCTCATCAAGTGGTATCAGAGTAGGTTTTCCTGAGTGTGTAAATAGATCACTAAATGTGAGGTTATTTGCAACAAAACTTGTGGTTATGGGTTTCTAAGAAAAGTGATTAGAATGCCTCTCCAAAGAAATCATGGTGGTGGAAGAAATATTGTTGTACTAGAAGAGGGTTTTAGAGCTTTATAGAAAAAAGTTCAAGCACTACAAGAGGAGTTGTGTAGAGGGTTTGAGCCAGGAAGAGGAGACGAAAGTGACAATGAAGCTAAAAATGATGAATAGTTTGAAGACAAATATGATGCAATAGATCATGAGTAAGTTAGATTATTTATGGTCATCTCTAAGAGTGGAAAAATGTTGGATATCAATTGATGTTTCTACATTTTCTAGAAATCATGACCTAGAAGAGTTGATTGATTGGATCAACCATATGGAGGAGTACTTTGAGTATGAGAAGGTGGAAGATCCTAATAGCATCAAATTTGAAAAGACCAAGCTAAAGGGTCATGTGAATATTTGGTGGAAAAAGGTACAACTAGAAATAAATCAAAAAAGAAAAGAGAAAATAACAAGATGGGGCCAGATGGTTGAAAAACTAAAACAATAGTTCATTCCTATGAACTATGAGCTAGATTTATTGAAGAATATGGAAGGTTTTAAACAAGCAGGAAAAAATCTTAAGGAGTATATAGAAGAATCCTAATGTGTCCTGATTAGAAAGGGCCATTTTGAGGTCAATAAGGAGAAATTTTATCATTACATAAATGAGTTGAAGCTGAGTATTCAAGAAGAGTTGAGTCTAGTAAGAATGTCTATTATTGAAGATGCATATCAATTTTCTTTGAAGGTAGAATAAAAGTTGAACAAAAGGCTTGAAAGAAAGCAAAGAGCTAGAGGCTATGGTGGAAATACTACTGGAAAGTCATATGGAGGCCATAGTGAAGATCAAAAGAAGGGTGAAGGATCCAATAGCATCCATAACCAAAAAGTAGATAACTCATATCATTATCATGATTAAAATAATGGAGAGAAAAGAGGAAGAGGAAGATATGTATGAGGACTATGAAGAGGAGGTTTTTATGGAACCTGTTTAAGGTGCAGAGAAGTACATAGACCCTATGAGTTTCCTCAACATTGAGGAAGGAAAAAAATAAGACTTGAGGGTAATGCACAAGTTGCACATGTAGAGGAAGATGCTAAGTCTTCACATTTTGAGGATGTAGAAAGACTAGAGGTTCTTATTACTAGAAAAGCCTTGATAAATGAGGAGAAAGAACCAACTCAAAGGAAGAATCTATTTCACACAAGATGTAAGTGTGAAGGTAAAGTTTGCAATGTGATCATTGGTGAAGGTAGTATTGATAACCTTGTTTCAGAAGAGATGGTTAGTAAGTTGTAGTTGGAAAGAAGAAGGCATTTGAATCCTTATCGGATTGCTTGGTTGTAGAAGGACCATAAAGCTTTGGAAATGAACAATGTCTAGTAAAGTTCAAGATTGGAAATTATCATGATGAGGTATTGTGTGATATTATGCATATGGATGTCTATCATATATTGTTAGGGAGACCATGGCATTTTTTATCAGCGGGTAGTACATGATGGACATGCCAACACTTATTATTTGACAGAGGATGGAGTTTGTTATAAGTTGTATCCCTCAAAAGAGGCATAGGAAAAGGTATGCAGTAATGCCATAATCTATTTGGTTGACGAAAGAAATTTTTTAGAAGGTATGAAGCATGAATATTTGTGTTATTATTTAATTCCTAGAGTTGATAGAGAAGATGATAAAGAAATACCTATAGAGGTTTCAAATTGATTGGATGAGTTTCAAGATATAATATCTTCTAATGTACTTGATGGTTTGCCTCTAGTGAGAAAGATTAGTCATCAGATGGACCTGATTTTTGGAGCCAATTTTCTAAATAAGGAAACCCATCGAATGACTCTAGAAGAGAATGAAGAGCTGAATAGACAAGTGCAACAATTGTTGCAAAAGGGATTGATTCAAGAAATTTTGAGTCCATGTGCGGTACCTATAGTGCTAGCATCAAAAATGGATGGAGAATGGAGGATGTGAAAATACTCCCAAGCCATCAACATGATTACTATCAAGTATAGATTCCCCTTGTTGAGGATGAATGACATTATGGATTGTTTGAGTGGATCTGAGTACTTTAAAAAGATAGATTTGAAGAATGGATATCACTAGATATGGATTAGAGAAGGAGATGAATGGAAGAAAACCTTCAAAACCAAGGAGGGATTTTATGAGTGGTTAGTCATGCCCTTTGGGCTAAGAAATGCATCAAGCACATTCATGTTGCTTATGAATGAGGTATTGAAAGAATGTTTAGAAAAAAATTATATTGTTTATTTGGATGATATTTTGATTTTCAATAAGATATTGGAGGAGAAAATGATGCATATTTGAAGAGTTTTTCAGAATCTATGGGAGAAGAAGTTGTCAATTAATCTGAAGAAATCTAGTTTTGTGAAGAGAGATTTGGTGTATCTGGGATTTGTTGTCTCAGTAGAGGGTCTTAAAATAGATCTAGAGAAGGTGAGAGCTATCATTGAATGGCCTATCACAAGGAGTGTTATAGAAGTAAGATCAATTCATGCTCTAGCAAGTTTTTACAAAAAGTTTATTAAGAATTTTAGTAGTATTTATGCACCTCTAACTGAAGCAATTAGAGGGGATAGAAAGGATTTTAAATGGAATATAGGAGCAACAAAGAGTTTTGATATGTTGAAGAAGAAATTCATAGAGAAACCTATTTTGGAACTTCCAAATTTCAATAATGTCTTTCAAGTAGATTGTGATGCTAGTGGTAGTGTCATAGGAGTTGCTTTGAGTCAATAAGGTAAGCCTATTGCCTATTTTACTGAGAAGTTGAATGATACTAAAAAATGATATTTTATCTATGATCAGGAGTTTTATGCTATAGTTCAAGCTTTGAAAAAATGGAGACACTATTTTCTTCCAAAATAATTTTTTTTATATACTGATCATCAAGCTTTGCAGTATCTTAATAGTCAAGGAAAGTTAAATCAAAGGCACTTAAAATGGGTTGAT
The DNA here is from genome assembly GCA_007258455.2 of Sequoia sempervirens. NCBI lineage: Eukaryota > Viridiplantae > Streptophyta > Pinopsida > Cupressales > Cupressaceae > Sequoia > Sequoia sempervirens. Next base: position 3,898 of record VDFB02336384.1, read on the forward strand.
TTTTTACAGAGTTATAAAAAAAATTTGAAGCACAGGATTGGAAGGTCAAATAGAGTTGCAGATTCCTTAAGTAGAAGGAAAAATTTATTGATAGAGATGAATGTAGAGGTTGTTGGGTTCAATGAACTCAAGAGTTTGTATCCTAAATGTCCATACTTTTTAGAAGCTTGGAACACTTTTTTGGAACTTGTTGCATTGGATAGGAAAAACTGGTTAGATTTCTTAATCCAAGATGGGATGTTATTTAGAGGAAACCAATTGTGCATTCCAAGAAGTTCTATGAGAGAGAATCTAATAAAGGATAAGCATAGTGGGGGATTGGCTAGACATTTTTTCTGAGATAAGACTATTTATCTTATTAGTGATAATTATTACTGGCCACAGTTACAACAAGATGTGAGGAATTTTTTACAAAGTTTTAGAGTATGCTAGGTGGCTAAAGGGGTAAATTAGAATACTTGAATATATAATCTATTACTTGTACTTGAGAGGCCATGGGAGGATATTGGCATGGAATTTATTCTTAGTTTACCAAGGAGACAGAGAGGACGTGACTCAATATTTGTGGTGGTTGATAGATTTTCAAAGATGACACATTTCATCTTGTGTCATAAGACCAATGATGTTGTTCATATTGTAGAGTTGTTTTTCAAAGAGTTGGTAAGACTACATGGTCTACCAAAGAGTATAGTTTTAGACAGAGATACCAATTTTTTTGGTCTTTTCTGGAGGACATTATGGAAGAACTTGAAGACATATTTGAAGTTCAGTTTTGCACACCATCCATAGACTACTAGAAAATGGAGGTAGTGAATAAGAGTTTGGGAAAATTGATGAGATGCTTAGTAGGAGATAATCCCAAGAGATGGGATTTTATTATACCATAGGAAAAAAAATCTTACAACAATTATGTCAATAGGAGTACTAGTAAATCCCCATTATAGATTATATATGGGAGTAATCCAATAAATTTTTATAAGTTGAGGAAGATGAACAAAGGAGAAAAGAGTAGTTCTAAGGAAGAATATTTTGCAGAGTACCTGAAGAACTTGCATGAAGAATTAAGAAATTGCATCAAGAAGATGAATTCTCAGTACAAAGCTAAGGCAAATCAAAAGAGGAGATTTAAGAAATTTCAAGTTGGAGATTAATTCATGGTTCACCTAAGAAAAGAAAGGTTCCCAATGGGAATGTATAATAATTAGTTGATTCAAGAAATGCTTATGAGGTAGATTTGTCAAGTGGCATAAACATTTCTCCTATATTCAACATTTTTTATTTAATAGAGTATCATGAAGGAGATATGGAGGATGGAATGATTAAAGAACAGTGGAATATTCTAACACCTACTTCAGAGAAGGAAGAGATAGAAGAAATATTGGATAGTTGTGTGGGAAAAAGTAAAAGAAATAGATAGTATGAAGAATACCTAGTTAAATGGAAGGGAAGGCCTATTGAAGATTCATCATGGTTGTTTAAGGTGGAGGTTGACCATCTAGGTTTTCCTCCAACACTAATGAAGTGACAAGGTCACTTATCAAATTACCCTAAGTGTCTCATGCAAGAGCATTTAGTGGTGTAGGGGCAATCCTACATCACCCAAAAAAAAATGTTTTCCTTATTTTTATTTTATTGTTTTGAGTTCCATGAGGGCACTTAAGGGGTGTAAGGAAATTAGAAGTCAAAAAAAGTTAAAAATGGTCAATTACTATTTTTAATAAGTCACTCTAATCGATCTTGAATGGAACTAAAAATTTACCCCATGGAGTGGAGCTTAAAAATGTATCCAATAGAAAAAGATTCATGTAAATATCTTGTGTTGTTTGGGAGATATTAAAGTCTTAGTCCTAGGAAAGTTCTCCAATACGGTTTCAAAAGCAAGTTTGAAAATATTAAAATCCTTGAAATGGCTCAAAAAAATAGATGAGATTTTTTGTAGAAAATTTTGGTTCCATCTATCTCGTTGAGAGCTTTCTAATGACATGATATAATAGCCAATTGGACACCTAAATCAAAAGTGATGGCCTTGGGCCAAAAGTTAATTTTGATATAATATTTTCTTGGGCAGGAAAAAAGAATGGTTGGGCCTTTGGGCACTAAAAAAAGGGAGAAATAAAATCTTCTAGAACATACTTAGGAGGCTATTGGTATAAATAAAATGGGTTAAGGTAGGTTATAGGCAATCGCTTCATTAGTGCATATTGTGGCTCCAAATAATAGATGTTCTTTTCAGAGTTGATTTTGTTGTAATGAATCAAGCCTATGTGGCTATAGCATTGTAATTTCTAAATCTTTGATTTCATTTTCTCAAAGTAATGGAAAGTTAGTTATTTTTTCTCTTGCATCTTTTGTGTTGATATTGTTAGATGCATAGGACAACTGAGAGGGGGCATTGAATTAGTTGTATACTTTAAAACATTCAATCCCTCAATATCGTTCCAAACCCTTATCAAACATTAAACCTTTATCATGCATTAACAAAATGTAAACATGTGTAATAGTAATGCAAACACATCAAACACATAAGAACACTAGGTTTAAGTGGAAAACCCAAGAAGAAAAAAACCATAGTGAGGATTAGATCACATATATATAAATTTCAGCACTGAATATAATTAGGCTCACTACCAAGGTCTCAATGCCCAAAAAATGAAGAAAGGATCATTCTAGAAGAAAGGGTTGGCTCATTACCAAATATGAACTAATAATAATGCATCTAACATATTACAAAGGTACAATTCCATTGAAGTACAAAAACATCACTTTTCTTACTAAAATATAGACACCTTCTGCTCAATGCATCTAGAAGTCATAGGCATTAAATCTTGCACTTAGATCATCACACTTGATCGCATTCACATATTTCACACTACATAATTCACTCACAATCCACACAAAAAATCATCTTTCATTTATATTGTTTGTGACCTATAACAATCTCAATTAGGTCAGCCTTAAGGAAACATATGCACCTCAAATGTGCAACACCAAATAGGTCATTACCAAAAACATGCATAATGTAAATAATTGAAGGAATACCACACCATGGGTTAACTAGGACCCAAATCTACATGGATATGCTTCTCAAAACTTCCAAAAACAATAATCATCCTCTACAATTAGCACTAGAATGCCATGTTGGCCAAACCTACACTAATACTTACACATGACCACAAACATGCCTCTCTATGTTTGAAAACATCTCACAGACCACACAAAAATACTCCACAACATCCAAGAATATTCCACACCATTAGAATATTCACCACTACTATTGCAACTACCTAAAACTAAAGAAGACTTTCATTCTGTACAACCAAACACACTGGCACAGACATCCAATACACTAACCAACCTTGAAGAACACATCAGTAGCTAAAACTTAAAGCTAAGGTAGATACAGATAATATAAGCACATTCCCAAATCTGTAAGAAAAAAACCTTTAATATAAAGAAATGCAGAGCAATCTCATTTCTCCCAGACACCTTGTTTTATAAACATACTGTCAAATACATCTTCCACTGTAATATGATCCAAAAATTGAAACTCTAGATATAACACCTCTGAACACCTCTAATCATCATGTCTAAATTACACAAGCATATCTTCAGCCATGAATAAATGCAAAGAAAAACACTAAACACACATCTATCACATTATACTCTCTTTTATTCATTTTTTCTCAAAATCACTTGGAAACCAAGTGAACCAACTTCATCAGCAACATTAATAAGACCTTTTTAATACATCTATAGCATATGCAACACTTCTCAACAAATGAAACACATCCAACAATCTCCCCAAACACACACAAGTCAGGCTTCCAACAATCTCTGCAACTCTACTGTAGTGAGACATCAATGGCAACACCAACAAAATTGTGTTGACATCAATACCAACAACTCCAAGATTCCAAAAACTCCAAAGCTAGGTATTGAAATCAATGAAAATACCCAAAAAACTCATAAACAACTCAAGCTTCCAATAGATATATATTTTTCCATTTTGGGTGGGTTTCGAGTGGTGTAGCCCTCATCAGAATGGTTAGTTTGAGTGATATGAGATGTAAAGAATATTGAAAAAAGAAATTTTAACTAGAAGAATAGGTTAGTGAGAAGGGAGGAATAGTTTGTAAGATGAATGGATGAAGAAATGGAAGTGATGAATAAGTCACCATGAGCCTTGATAAGTGCATATATATGATTATTGAGCATTTTTATTTTACAAGGGGATGAAATACATCAATGTATGGAAAAATATGGTGTGAAATGTTATCCATTTGTGTAGAAAAATACATTGTAGACAACGAGTTCCATGACTCAAACTAGTAATTTAGTTTCCCCAACCATATTGTCAAGGAAAACTGCAAAAAAAAACCAAATATAAAACATCAGGATCCATCCTCGCCACTCTAATCACTTTTGGATATCCTCAAGTAGCATAAGAATATGAAAATAAAGAAGTTAGATAAAATATAAGGTATACTAGACCAAATGAGTTAACAACTATTTAGTGTTGCAAGTATGAAGGTTTTTTCATTGATGTCAATAGGAAGTCTACTAACTGGTGTTGTCATCGATGTCAACTATGGGATGAAGATGTTGAGGATATTGAGAAAATTGTGAGAAAGAGGAAAATAGGTTGTGCATGTGTAGTTGAGACCTTGAGAAAGTGTTGTGAGTACATGGAGCTATATTTTTGTTGTAGTGTCTAAAGATGAGTTGAAATGATGAAATGAGCTATGATGTCTCTAGTACTTGGTTTCCAAGTGCTTTTGAGAAAATTTGATAAATAGAGTAACTTGTGTTGTGAAAGTGTTTATAGTGTGCCCCGATATTGTGCTCCATGTTTCTTTTGTCATGATACTATGCATGTGCAAATATTACAAGTTATTCAAGGTTGTTATATTTAGAATTTGGGTTTTTGAATCGTTGTATAGTGCAAGATATTTTCACTAGTATGTGAACCAGTTGTTCAGTGATGTTTTCAGTGGCTTGGGAGAAATTTATTTTCTTCACGTTACTCTATTGTTTGGCTTCAGGTTATACAAACTTGGGAAGTTTTTTATAATGCTTGTATCTTTCTATATTCAAGGTTTTACTTGATTTGATGTTGTACAAAGTGAGTTTCATTTATCAGTATGGAAGTAATGGTTACTAATTGTTCTAAGTTGAAGTATTTGAATGATGCAAGGTTGATGAAGTGTTTCATGAATATCAAAGTAGTTTGAGGATTATTCTAGATCATATTCAAGTGAATTATGTTTTCTCAAACTTTCATCCTTCAAATTGATTTGAGGAAGTGTGTACTTAATGTTTTATTGTGTTTAACACTAGCATTGGCCAACCTTGTGTTTAACACTACATGTAATACTTGTGAAGTGTGTTTGGATCTATTTAGATCCTAGTTAAGGATTAATGTAGGTTTCCTTTGTTTGTATCCATCGCGAGAATATTTAGGTGCCGACCTATTTTGAATTTGTATGTATAACGAATAGTTGTTGACCTTCTCTGATGGATTTCAATGTTTTTAAGGATGAGGTTGATATAAATAAGTGTGGTGTTGTTGTGAGTTGATTTATGAATGAAATGTGAAGCAAGATAGATGTAAGATCAATGCGAGTGAAGTGTGTGATGCGAATTTGTGTAGAGTAGTGCAAATTTTAGTGTTAGGGTTCCTGAAGACACTAAGCTAAAGGCATCCAAAATCATTCAAGAAAGTCTACAAAATTGTGCAAGAAATTATGGTGGATTCCTTGTTGCATTGAGAAGTATTCTTTGTTAAAATTTCTCTTCCATCTTCTTGTATTTCTTTTTGTGGTTGTGAGCCCTTTTGGATAGTGTGTCCTATTTTGGCAGTGAGCCCTTGTACCAGTTTTGCAATTACTTATATTTTGAGCTAATCCTCACCATGGTTTTTACATAATTGGGTTTTCCACGTAATTCTGGTGTTTTCTTGTGTATGGTGTTGTAATTTTAGTATATGTCAAGTGCATTCCATATGTAATTGTACTAACAGAATTAGAGTTTAATGAATGCATGTGGATGTAATTATTGTAGAGGATTTTCAAGGTTTAATTTGCTACAGCTAATTCAACACCCTCTCAGTTGTCTTATTCATTTTAACAATTGGTATCAAAGCAAGGTTCCTTGGAGAAGAGCTTAACTGCTTAAAGTATATCCGAGATGGTGAATAGATTTCTTTAGAATATCCTAGATTCGATGGCTTAAATTATGCATTATGAAAAAGAAAGATGGAAGGTGTAGAGGACGGGGACCAACCACACCAAGGCTCTAGGTCATGGAGATCCAAGGGGAGGGCTGCCCTATTCTAGCTCAAGTTGGATAGGTGTTTAAGGTCAAGGATAGAGAAGGAAGAGCACTCTCAAGTTATTTTGTCACTCTACTAACCCAGGAGTTTGAATGGAGCTAATCGAGTAGGTTTTTGGAACCCTAACCATACTTCACACAACTCTCTGCCCAAGGACAATGTTGATAATGTTTTCTACACAACAACAACTCAGACAGAATATAATATCCTATCTCTCTTGAAAGGTAAATCTCTATCAGCAAGCCTCAAGAGATAACCCCAAGGTCTCTAATGTCAAGTCTTGACAATGCATAAACAACTCAGTGATAAATGTCAAAATGTTGCTAATCACAATGGGACCTTACTACAAGCAAATATTGAATCTTAAATTTATCAGATCTAGCAATATGATGATGCTTCAATTCTAAATCTAACCCAAAGATAAAGAAATAACAAAAGATATAAGGTTTCAAAGATATTTCTAAATTAACGCTACTCCTAAGATTAACAATGCAAATGACAAATACTCGAAATGGACCAATCCCTCAAAACTAATTTCTACTTGACCTAGATGGATCTACAATCTTATAGAAATAGTACAATCTTCTAAGGTGATAATATTTTTAGATTATGAACATTCATTCAGACAACCCTATTGCAATTGAAATGAATAAACCCTCACAATTGAACTAAGCACAATGAATATAAAGTCCAGGCTAACTTTGCAAGGCAACTAACAATCGTTGGTTGCGAAAATTATGGACCAGAGATTGTTGCAACACTTCAAATATCAAATCATAAACATCATTGAATCAAATCTAATTCTAAATATCAATTTTCCTCAAAGCAATTCTAAAGATAGAATAACAAGAACCATGCAAGATAAGAAGAACACAAGTATGGAACCAAATCACAATTCCATTACTTGCATCAAATTATCCACTGAAGCAACAATTCTAGCTTTTTGTTACAATACTTGCTTGAGAACAACTACTTGCTGATTTCTACTCTGCTTAATTTGCTTCAATACTAGCTATCTCTATTCATCTATGTCTATGTCTAGCCCTTACAAATGAGGCAAAATGCCATATTTATAGAAACCCCCAAAACATGTCGGCCTAGTTAGGGTTCTACAATAATAATTAGGCACAACAAGTTGGCCAAGAGAAATTCAAAATAATGGATAAAATATGCATTTAAATGCATGAACTTCATCAAGTCATCTAGGATCTCGATGGAATCAGATGGTGATGAGATTGAAGAAAAAAATTATTCTTGGGGATTATGAGATGGAGTTATTCAAGAAACTACAGAATCTGAGGCAAAAGGAAATGAGTGTAAAGGACTACATGGAGGATTCTTATAAGTTGACCATTCGATCTAGAAAGCATGAAATTGATAGAGATAAAGTAACCAGGTATGTGAATGGCTTGCGGTTTAATATTCAAGATGAGCTGAGTATGCTGAAAATTACCACAGTTGAGGAAGCATACCAATATGTGTTAAAGGAAAAGGATAAATTGGTGAGGAGGAAAATGAGCAATTCCAAAGGTTGGGGAAGATTTGCAATTGACAAGGGACAAGTGAGCAATAGTAAAGGGAATTAGATTGAAGAAGAATTCAAGCCCGATAAGAAGGTGGGCCAAAACACTAAGGAAAAGGAGCTTTCAGCCAGAGTATGTGGTAGAAACAGCAGAGGGTTCCCATTTCAATGTTACCAGTGTGGAGAAGTTGGTCATTATGCCTTCGAGTGTCATCAAATATAAGGGGGCAGCAAGAAGATGAAGAATGTGATGCATCATCGAAAGGTAAAGATCCAGAAGAAGGTGAATCACTCATGGTGAGGAGAGTGTTGGTGAACCCAAAGGTAGATGAGGAGAATCCATCCCAAAGAAGGAATCTTTTCTGAACTGTGTGCAAGGTTGGAGGTAAGTGTTGCAAGGTTATAGTAGATAGTGGTAGTATGGATAACTTAGTTTTAGAAGAGATGGTAGAAAAGTTAAATTTGAAAAGGAGAAAGCATCCTATTCCATACAAAGTTTCTTGGTTGCAGAAGGAGCATGAGATGACTGTGAATGAGCAATGTTTAGTTAATTTCATATTGGCTCTTATAAAGATGATGTGTTGTGTGATGTCATGCCTATGACTGCTTGTCATGAGTTATTGGGTAGGCCATGGCAGTTTGATAGGGAAGCCATCTATGATGGTAGGAAGTATGTGTATACCATCTTGAAAGATGGACAAAATTTTGTGTTGAATTCTCTAAAGGAGAAGGAGAAAAATATGAAAGATTCTAGCGCTATTGTTTGTTATAGTGTAGAGAAGCAACAAATAGTGGAAAAGGAACAAGTTGGGTGCAGTGAGTTGCAGCCATTCAACAAACATATTTCAAAAGTGAAGAGAAGATTGAAGTATGAGTTACTGTAACAATGCAATAAGGGAGTGAAATATAATAGTTTAAAGAGGTGTGGTGGTCATAGACATGGACCTATGGTAAGGATTTGTATAGAGAAATAGGATGAGACCAATGGTGGTGGCTTGGGTGTTGAGGTTAAGTATAACAACAGAAGAGGGAAGACTCACGTAGATAAGGAGCAATCATGGATTTAAAACAAACATGGGATTAATGTTGCATGCATCTATCAATGTTCCTGAGTTTATCAACTCAAGGAACATTTCTCTTACCCAACGTGTCTAGTGCAGGAGCACACAGGTGTATAGGTGATCAACACCACCCAAAAAAAATTTCTATTTTGATTTCTAGTTTTTGGTTCATTCTGGTTGATGTTCTTTAGCATTTTTCTAGAATCTAGAACTTCAATGTCAAAAAGAATGGAAAGAATCAACTTTCCTCAAAAGTGGTAGCATTAACTTCTCTAAGTAACTTTATCGCATCCCCGTAGGTGCTTAGTTTTTTCCTAGCAAGCTAGTGGGTTATTTTGTGTTCATTTAGCCCTTAACTGCACTCCCACAAAGGTTATCCTATGGGCCTGCAGTAATTTGGTGGTATTGCTACCCTACGACAGTTTTACTGGAAGCCTTTGGTAATGTGGAGGCATCTCCATCCCATTGTAGGGTATTTTGGAGGATGCGGTGATGCGAGAGCTCATTAACCACTACCCTGTTGTCAAGATATGAACCATCTACGGTATTGTGGTCAGTGCTTGGTGTGGAAATTAAAGGCAATTGCTACCCCGTGACCATTACTAGGAGGTGTGGCAAGGAATGCAGTATGTTATGTAAGCCATAGATTTCATCCAATGAAATAATAGAAATGCAATAGTCATTTGGCGGGGAAACAAACAACAAACCAGAAAGGAGGAAAGTGGGGAAGGAAGGACGAATGGGAGACATCTGAGAACAGGAAGAATAGGTAAGGCAACAAAACATAAATGAAGGAAGGAATTAACAAAGGTCGTATTGGAGTAGGAAGATGCCTATATGAAGGGAAGATTAATGAATACCATTGTCTCATAATCTAAAAGGGAAAGATCTATAAAAGGATGAGGCCATGACAAGCCAATTGGATGTACGAGAAGAGAGATTTTAGAGAGCTCTTTTGAGAATAACAAAGAGCAATTAAGTAGATGAGCCAAATTTCTCTAGAACATTAAATCCAAAAGAGTTAATTGATTAGATTAGAGAACTAGAGGAGTACTTGAAAATGGAGGACATATGAGACACGTAGTGGGTGAAGATAGCCCAAAATAAATTGAAAGGGCATGCTACACTATGGTGGAAAGGGGTGCAAAGAGAATGAGAAATGGATGGAGATCCATGAAGAACAAGATGGAATCAGATGGTGATGAGATTGAAGGAAAAATTTATGCTTGGGGATTATGAGATGGAGTTATTCAAGAAACTACAGAATTTGAGGCAAAAGGACATGAGTGTAAAGGACTACATGGAGGAGTTTTATAAATTGACCATTCAATTTGCAAGGCATGGAATTGATAGAGAGAAGGTAGCCACGTATGTGAATGGATTGTGGTTTAATATTCAAGATGAGATAAGTATGCTAAAAATTACCACAGCTGAGGAAGCATACCAATATGTGTTAAAGGCAAAGGAGAAATCAATGAGGAGGAAAATGAGTAATTCCCAAGGTCAGGGAAGATTTTCAACTGACAAGGGACAAGTGAGCAATAGTAAAGGAAAGAAAATTGAAGAAGAATTCAAGCCCAATAAGGAGGTGGGCCAAAACACCAAGGAAAAGGAGGTTTTGGCTAGAGGACATGGTAGAAATAGCAGAGGGTTCCCATTTCAATGTTACCAATGTGGATAAGTTGGTCATCGTTCCTTCAAGTGTCATCAAATACAAGAGGGCAGCAAGAAGAGTGCATCAAGAAATCACTTGGCATGGAAAGATGAGGAATGTGATGCATCATCAAAATGTGAAGATCTAGAAGAAGGAAAATCACTCACGATGAGCAGAGTGTTGGTGAATCCAAAGGCAGATGAAGAGAAGCCATCCCAAATAAGGAATATTTTTTGAACTATGTGAAAGGTTGCAAGGTTGGAGGTAAGTACTGCAAGGCTATAGTATATAGTGGTAGTATGGATAACTTAGTTTTGGAAGAGATGGTAGAAAAGTTAAATTTGAAAAGGAGAAAGCATCCTAGTCCATACAAATTTTCTTTGTTGCAGAAGGAGCATGAGATGATTGTGAATGAGCAATATTTAGTTAATTTTCAGATTGTCTCTTATAGAGATGAGGTGTGATGTCATGCCTAGGACCGCTTGTCACGTGTTATCGGGTAGGCCATGGCAGTTTGATAGGGAAGCCAACTATGATGTTAGGAAGAATGTGTATACCATCTTGATAGATGGGAAAAACTTTGTGTTGAATTCTCTAAAGGAGAAGGAGAAACAGATGAAATATTCTAGTGCTATTGTTTGTTATAGTGTAGAGAAGCAACAAATAGAGGAAAAGGAACAGGCTGAGTGTAGTGAGTTGCAGCCATTCAAAGGACATATTTCCAGAGTGAAGAGAAGATTGGAGTCTGATTTACTGTAGTGGCGCAATAAGGGAGTGAAAGATAATAGTTTAAAGGGGCATGGTGGTCACAGACGTGGACCTATGGTAAGGAGTTGTTTGGAGAAACGGGATGACACCAATAGTTGTGGCTTGGGTGTTGAGGTTGAGAATAATAGTAGAAGAGGGAAGGCTCCCGTAGACAAGGAGCAATTATAGATTAGAAATAAGCATGGGATTACAATCCCATGCATCTATTAATGTTCTTGAGTTTATCAACTCAAGGAACATTTATCTTACCCAACATGTTTGGTCCAGGAGCACATGGGTGCATAGGCTATCAACACCACCCAAAAACATTTTCTAGTTTGATTTATAGTTTTTGGTTTGTTTTGGTTGGTCTTCTTTGGAATTTATTTTGCTCGTAGAACTTCAATGTTAACAAGAATGGCAAGAATCAAATTTCCTTAGAAGTGGTAGCATTAACTTCTCATTAAGTACCTTTACTGTACCCTTGTGGGTGCTTAAACTATTCCTGGTAGGCTAGCGAGATGTTTTGTTTTCATGTAGCCCTTAACTGCACTCCCACAGAGGTTATCCTATGGGACCACAGTAACGTGGGTGTACCGCTACCCCGTGATAGTTTGATTGGAATCCCACGATAATGTGGAGGCACCACCATCCCGTTGCAGGGTATTTTGGAGAATGCGGTGATGTGGGAGCTCATTAACCACTACCCCGCAGTCAAGATCTAAACCATCTACATTATTGCATTCAGTGCTTGGCATGGTAGTTAAAGGCAACCGCTACCCCATGGTCATTACCAAGAGGTGTGGACGGACTGCAATATGTTATGTAAGCCATATATTTCCTCTAACAGAATAACAGAAATGCAATATTCATTTGGTGGATAAACAAACAACGAACTAGAAAGGAGGAAGGGGGAAGGAAGGATGGACGGGAGAGATCTAGGAATGGGAAAAATAGAAAAGGTGATGGAATAGAGACGAAGAAAGGAATTAAAAAAGGTCGTATTGGAGTAGGAAGATGCCTGTGTGAAGAGAAGATTAATGAATACCATTTTCTCATAATAGAAAAGGGAAAGATTTGTAAAAGGATGAGACCATCACAGGCCAATTAGAGTATATTTTTTAAGAAAATAAATAAATTGAATTTGAGTTGCAGTAATTGTTTGGATGATTTGGCATATCTTTGTTGTTAGTTTGTTTCTATGAGTGGTTGTTGGGAAAAGGGGAGTACCCTCTTGCATCAATAAGCCATGAAAACTCACCTACACAATTATCTAACAATGATCTGATAAATTTGTAGGCAAAATATAGAATCTCTAATCTAGCATCAGAGGGTTGTGGAAATAGACACCCTTGGGCGGCTTTTTCTTCCTATTCTAATTGACTCTAAATTTACAAGACAAGTATATAGAAATTTTCCTTTCTCAAATCTATTGGTAAATTTCTATTTTAGTTTCTTAGTTGTTAGAATCTTGCATTTTCATATTAGGGCACATAGTTTAATTAGGGCACATAATCTTGTGTTTTCATATTAGGGCACATAATCTATTTCAAATTGTCCAAAATTGTTATCAGAGATGGAAGACGTGAGCAGAGTTCCTTACCAAAGTGCAATTTGAATTTTGATGTATGCTATGGTCTACACTAGACCAGGCATTGCCCAAGTAGTGGGAGTTATTTGTAGATATATTGCATGGTACCTTAGAGTATTCCTTGTGTTATCATAGTAATATGACTAAATATGGTATTTCCGTTGATATTCATGCTTATGTGGATTTAGACTGGGTAGGTGATATTGATAGTAGATGATCCACCAATGCTTATGCATTTACAATATTCAGAAGCTAGATGATTAAGCAATAGGTTGTGGTTGCTTTGTCCACTACTGAAGTAGAGTATATGGTAGCTACTCATGCTTGCAAAGAAGCTATTTGGCTTAAGATACTATGTTTATATATTAGAATAAAACAAGGTGTAGTGACAGTTTATTGTGATAGTCAGAGTATGATATGTCTAGCCAA
>VDFB02336385.1:0-11091 GCA_007258455.2 Sequoia sempervirens
CAAGAGGCATTTGGCATACTTGAACATGTTCGAGCTTCATACAAGACAAAAGGGCAAGCCAAAAGAATATTTGATGATCGAGCAGACCAATGTGCAACCCATATCAACAAAACATGGTTAGAAAAGCCACGAGCTTCCTCCAAGAAAATGCCTAAGAGGCCACGCAGAATAGACTTCAAGGAGGACTACGGTGACATTGTTTTGCTCTTGAACAAAATAATGGGCAATCCTCAAGGTGCCTATTTTGAAACTTGGATGTACTTCTTTATAGAGGAAATCACCTCCGGAGTTAGAATGTTTGACTGGTCAAGAATGATCAGTGATAATATCCATGAACAGTTGATCAACCTTGAAAGGACTAAGGTATTTCATATGGGTTCCTATATCGTTTACCTATTGGCCACAACCTATAAATATCCTGGATTGATATGCAAAGGTGTTGTCAGCAATGGAGAAAATCAGTTCAAGGTGTATGAATGTTATCCTCAATTGCAACTTTCTGCCAAATCTCATTTTAGAAGAGCACACAACGCATTCTTGATGACTATCACAAGGATGCTACAAGGAGGGACCCATCAGAGGCTAACACATGAGGCAAAAAGTCTTATCAGTAAATATGGATCCTGGTAAATCTAGTTTCCTAGATTTACTTATATTCGAATCCAGGGATTCACTGCCAATCCGTACAAGCTTCCTATCTACCCCACCCACAGGATGATCCTACTGGAGGTACTTAGGCAATTGGAGAATTTCCAAAATATCCAAAGGCCCAAGCAGAAAGCAGCCGTCACTTTCCCATTCTTTATTGGGAAGATGGAAGAGTATTGTTCGTCCACACAGGCAGTTGAAGGTGCCAGACTAGAAATGCAGTGGTATCCTTTCACATCATACCAGTCTCGATCCAATTTCGATCCTCACCATCATATCGGAATTGTGAACGAAAGGAAGTATAAACACCAAGTGGACCTGGAAGATTGTTTAATTATGTGATCAGAAGTAAATGCACAGAAGATTAAGTCAAAATCAGGCAAAATAACACAGCATGTACCCTGGGAAAACCCTCCTCTTGAGGGAGAAAAACCCAGCAACAAAGATCTCTCTTATATTAGATGCGACAGTAGTAGATATGCAAAATACAATAAGGTCTAATACAAGACCAATAACAGGTGTCAAGCAATAAGGAATGACAGATAGTATGCTCTAGATCACACCTGAGAATATAGATCTAATAATATACAGTATGTCTTCAACTTCTCAGACTTCAACAACAATCGAACTGGTAACTTTGAGATTTGGTCACTGAGAATTCGTCCTTGAATGGAAACACTGAACTGGTGAATGCGCGTATGAAACTCAGAGTTCGCACTGATTGCTGATGTAGTTCGCACCTGGACACAACCAATGGAGATGACTTATTCGCATGAGTGAACTGATTTCACTTGAGGTAGATGTTCGCATTTGCTAGAGATGGAGTCAGTATTCTTTATTGAGTTCGCACTTGAGAATGACGGATCTGGGGAGAGCTGTCTTTCTACCGATGAAAGAAATGAATGAATAACTGTCTATATGTAGGAACCGAAGTCTTAATGTCGGCCTCTTACAATGTCATATATTCTTTCAATGAAGTCGGCCTTAGAAATTAAGTAACCTTTATGATTTTCGAATTATACATGTCGGCCAAATCATAAGGCACAAAATAATAAGAGGTAAATTGAATAGCTGATGGCTACATTCAATTTAAGACTTTCTCAAGGAACGTGAGCTGGAAGGATCAACCGACGCTGTTATAACATTAACACTCCCTCTCAGCTAGGGAGAGATCTTCCAGCTGAAAAATTATCTCCACATGAAGTTCATCTGCTACTGTTGCCTGCAATCAGATATAAAGAGAGATATATCACCTCAATGTGATATCAACCATCACATGGTTAAGTACTAGTGTTCATCACTTGCGTGATGGTGTCACCTCAACGTGACTTTCACCATGGCTCTCCCAGAGGGTGAAACACAAGTACAAAAAGATCATCACGGACTCTCTCACGTGATGTTGTCATGGAGTCACACACATGACATCCACCATGACTTAGCTCAGAGGGTGGAAACGAGGGCTTTCACCTCAAATTCTTCCGTCACAGAAGAAGATGCAATAGTAAGTACAAGTGTTCATCACTTGCGTGATGTTGTCACCTCAAGTGACTTTCACCATGACTCTCTCAGAGGGTGAAACACAAGTACAAGATATGTCATGGAGTCGCACACATGACATCCACCATGACTCTCTCAGAGGGTGGAAACGAGGGCTTTCACCTCAAATTCTTCCGTCACAGAAGAAAGTGCATTAACAAGGATTTCACCTCGAACTTCTCTCAGAGAAGAACTCATTAAGCAAGGCTCACTGATACTGAGACTTAGATACTGGCTCGGTCAAGGCTGGATTCTCCACCATACCAAGCTTGTCTCGAAAGTACACAAACTTTACCTCGGAGAGGCTTGGTGAGAATATTTGCCGTCGCCATCGCTAATGTACCTCAATCCGATAACCTTTCGTAGCATCCATATCTCTCATATAGTGGTACTTGGTCTCAACATGCTTGGTTCTGTCATGGAAACACAGGATTGACAGAAAGCTTCACACAACTCTGATTATCACAATGAATAATGGTGGGCTCCATTGATTGCCCAAACAATCCTGCAAGGAGCTTACGAAGCCACACTGCTTCTTGAGTTGCCATGCAAGCTGCAATATACTCAGCCTCTGCTGTACTCAAAGCTACAGAAGACTGCTTCCTGCTGCACCAGGAAATCATAACAGAACCCAAGCTAAAGCAACAGCCAGAGGTGCTCTTCCGATCTGTAACACAACCTGCCCAATCAGAATCAGTGAAACCAAGTAACTCCAAGTCTGCATCTGAAGTATACTTCAATCCATATCCAACTGTGCCACGCAAGTATCTCAGGATATGTTTGGCTGCAACAAGATGTATCTGTCTCGGATCACACATAAACTGGCTAAGTGCACTCACTGCATAGCAAATATCAGGTCTAGTGTTAACTAGATACATCAAGGATCCAATCAGCTGTCTGTACAATGTAGGATCCACCAAATCTGAACTAGCTGCAGCCTCCTTCAGTTTATGAAGATTGGTCTCCATGGGAGTAGACATGGATTTGCAATCCATCATGCCAAATCTCTTAAGTATGTCAATGGTGTACTTCCCTTGATTTAAAATCATACCATCTGACCTCTGCCAGACTTCTAAACCAAGGAAGTAATGCATGAGCCCAAGGTCCTTCATCTCAAATTCAGAAGTTAAATCCTTCTTACATTCAAGAATCAGGTGATCTTCTCCAGTGAGGATTAGATCATCAACATATAAAACCAAAATTAATGCATCACCATTGATTACCTTGAAGTAGAGATTTGAATCAGCATCATTCTTCAAGAAACCCAGGCTTGATAGATACTGATCAATCCTTTCGTACCATGCACGAGGAGCCTGCTTAAGACCATACAAGGCCTTCTTCAACTTGCAAACATGTGACTCCTTCCCATGAATCTCAAATCCATCAGGTTGCTCTATGTAAACCTCTTCCTCAATTACTCCATTGAGAAAAGTTGTCTTCACATCCATCTGATGAATCTTCCATCCTCTAGATGCAGCAATAGCAATGATGGTTCGGACAGAAGTGTATCGAGCAACAGGAGCAAAGGTCTCATCATAGTCAACTCCCTCTTTCTGAGAAAACCCTCGAGCCACAAATCTTGCCTTGTGCTTCTCAATGCTTCCATCTGCAGCATGTTTAATCTTGAATAGCCATTTAGAAGATACCACAGACTTGCCCTTGGGTCTAGGAACGATATCCCAAACATCGTTCTTGAGAATTGACTGATACTCCTCTGCCATAGCATCTCTCCAGACTTGAAGACTGGATGCTTCCTCAAAACAGGAAGGCTCAGATTCTATAATCTGACTCATTAAGGCAACATAACTGGAGAACTTATGTGGCCTTTTGCTTTCTCTGAATGTGCCTCTAGGAGCTGCAAAGTTTTCAGCCTCTTGCATAGTGCGACTGGCCCATAGAGGTCTCTTCCTCCCAATAGCAATATCTGTAGGCCCATCAGTAGGTTCCAAGGGTTCAACTGGATCAAGATCTTCCTTTGGTTCCATTGTCTCCCTCTGAATCTCAGGAGTATGGTCAACCTCCATGTCCTGAGGAGACTCTTCATTATCAATCTCCATATGAATCCCTCTGGATCTCCTAAATGCAACATCTTCCTCGAAAGTGACATCCCTACTGATCTCTATCAACTTCTGACCTGGAATGTAAATTCTGTAAGCTTTTGAAGTCTCACTGTAGCCCACAAAGATTCCCTTCTTGCCAGAAGGCTCCAGTTTGGTTCTCTTTTCTTTGGGAACATGAACATAGACAGGACAACCGAAGATCCTCAAATGGCTGACTTCAGGCTTCTTCCCTGAAAAGGCTTCTTCTGGAGTCATATTCTCCAAGATCTTATGAGGGCATCTGTTCTGAACATATACTGCTGTCCTTGAAGCTTCTGCCCAAAGGAAGGTTTGCAAATCTTGATCATGGATCATGGCCTTTGCTGCTTCCACAATTGTCCTGTTCTTCCTTTCGGCAACACCATTTTGTTGAGGATTATAGGGAACACAGAGCTCCCTCTTGATCCCTGCATCAGTACAAAAGTTTCGAAAACTACTAGAGGTGTATTCTCCACCATTGTCAGATCTGAGAACCTTAATTCGTTTACCAGAAAGATTTTCTACTAAAGCTTTGAACTCTTTAAACCTATCCAGTACTTCCTCAGATTCTTTAGATTTCAAAAAATAAATCCAAGTCTTCCTAGAGTGATCATCAATAAAGAGAACATAATACAAAAAACCACTCGAAGAAGGAATAGACATAGGACCACATAAATCAGAATGAATTAGGTCTAAAATACACTTAGATCTATTTTCTCTACTATGAAAGGGGGCTTTTATGTTCTTACCTAATGCGCAGCCCTTGCATGTACCTTCGTGCTCCGAGTTGAATTTAGGAAGGCCCGTCACCATCTTCTCCATAATGGGCAGGGCACGGAAGTGTAAGTGAGCCAATCTCCGATGCCATAGATCACAAAGACTGGTAGAGTCATGAACCAATGCTTGAAGCGGATGTGAGCAGACCTTGTATAGGTTATCATGTCTTACTCCAATTACTTGAGCATCCTTGAAGTTAGAGTTCTGCATCCACACTAGAACTTTTGCCTTTGGAGAAGGCAACATGATATCCTTTATCTTCCAAAGCTGAAATAGAAATAAGATTACGCTTGATTCCGGGAACATAAAGAACATTACCCAATTGAAACGATATGCCGGAATCCAAGTGAAGTGTGGAGGTTCCAATTCCCTTTACAGAGTAGGTGGCATCATCTCCAATGATGACTTGATCAGCAGATTCCTTTTCCACCAAGTTGGATAAGTTTTCCTTGAATCCGGTTATATGGCGGGAGGCACCACTGTCGATTATCCAGGTGCTGGAGTTGGAAGGTATACAGCTTGATAATGCTAAATGAGAGATGGAATCGCATGGACCTTCGACCTTTAGATCATACACCATCTTGACAAGCTGAATGCAATAATCTGAGTGCAATTCTGATCACGATCCTCAAACCCGCTCTGATACCATGTTTAATTATGTGATCAGAAGTAAATGCACAGAAGATTAAGTCAAAATCAGGCAAAATAACACAGCATGTACCCTGGGAAAACCCTCCTCTTGAGGGAGAAAAACCCAGCAACAAAGATCTCTCTTATATTAGATGCGACAGTAGTAGATATGCAAAATACAATAAGGTCTAATACAAGACCAATAACAGGTGTCAAGCAATAAGGAATGACAGATAGTATGCTCTAGATCACACCTGAGAATATAGATCTAATAATATACAGTATGTCTTCAACTTCTCAGACTTCAACAACAATCGAACTGGTAACTTTGAGATTCGGTCACTGAGAATTCGTCCTTGAATGGAAACACTGAACTGGTGAATGCGCGTATGAAACTCAGAGTTCGCACTGATTGCTGATGTAGTTTGCACCTGGACACAACCAATGGAGATGACTTATTCGCATGAGTGAACTGATTTCACTTGAGGTAGATGTTTGCATTTGCTAGAGATGGAGTCCGTATTCTTTATTGAGTTCGCACTTGAGAATGACGGATCTGGGGAGAGCTATCTTTCTACCGACGAAAGAGATGAATGAATAACTGACTATATGTAGGAACCGAAGTCTTAATGTCCGCCTCTTACAATGTCATATAATCTTTCAATGAAGTCGGCCTTAGAAATTAAGTAACCTTTATGATTTTCGAATTATACATGTCGGCCAAATCATAAGGCACAAAATAATAAGAGGTAAATTGAATAGCCGATGGCTACATTCAATTTAAGACTTTCTCAAGGAACATGAGCTGGAAGGATCAACCGACGTTGTTATAACATTAACAAAGATTACTAGGCTAATGCCACCAATGAATTTGATGTCAGGAGAAGATTGTGGTCCAGACTGCCTGTCGCTTGATTAGAACAACAGAACTCTTCCGCGTGCCAGACCAACTGGAGGATGATGGCGAATTCACCCAGCCAGGTTTTGATGGAAATCAACCTCTTCCTCCCATGCGCTGGTCAGTACCTGAAATTGCTGACTTGGATACCTTTATGAGGCCTGTCACCAAGTATTCACAATGGTGGGCAGACCAACAAATCAAGGACCTGCGGTTGAGAGGAATGCCTTTGACATACACTCTGATGGGCGAATCAGAATCTTACTCTTCTAATGTTGGAGCAAGCCAAGGAGATGAGCCAATTGAAAGCTCAAAATCTAAGAAAAGGAAAGATGTGAAGGGAAAAGGAATTGCCAATGAAGGACCTGCTAGGAAGCAGCAAAGACTGGAGCCTCTTCGTTCTGCCATCTCCGCTAATGTAAATGAAATCTTGGACATTGATGAATCTCTTGGAGATATACAGATTCCCTCTCCTATTCCTGTTCAACCCGAAGATGATGAGCCTCCATCACCCACGGATACCAAGATTTTGGAATCAGACAATGAGGTTGATATTTTGGATTACGAGTTTGAAGATGGAATGATTTCAGCTTTGAGAGGAATCCAAGAAATTCAAGTCGTGCAGGACGTTCAAGAAGAACAAGATATCGTGCAGCCGACTATTCCTGATTGGTTGAAAGAGAGATTAAAGATAAAGGAGCCTGAAGAGGTTCAAGAAGAAGAAGATGATATGACCGATTTCCTGGCCAAACTAGAAGCAGTCAGTGCAAAGAAGCCTGCCAGGACTTTCTCCACCATCCAGAGGGACGAAGCTGGGCATCGTACAGTCCAAGTTGTTGTACCGACAGTTGACAAACCAAGGGAAGAAATTACTCCCCAGGAGT
This sequence comes from Sequoia sempervirens, assembly GCA_007258455.2. Classification (NCBI taxonomy): domain Eukaryota; kingdom Viridiplantae; phylum Streptophyta; class Pinopsida; order Cupressales; family Cupressaceae; genus Sequoia; species Sequoia sempervirens. Next base: position 7,452 of record VDFB02336385.1, read on the forward strand.
ATGCTATCACCATTGTCGATTTAGGCCCTACCACTAAAGGACAGGAGATGGAAGAGTTGGACAATTTTGTTGCCACCATCAAAGCTAGGCTGGAGAAGGAAACAATAAAGAAAAAGGAGTATAAACGAGAGGTTGAAAGACTCAAGGAGTATATTCAACACCTAACTAAGCCTCTCAATCAAACTACTTCAGCAGCTCCTCTGTTGATGAATACTTCTCAGGAGATTGTTGAAGAGGAGAAGAATATAGCTAAGGAAACTAAAGAATGGCTGAGTAGCAACAAGCAAGAGGTGGTCATATTTGTAGAAAGACTAGCATTGGCATATGGGCAGACTTCTTCTTTGCTCTCAAGGATTGCAACATTGGCAGAAGCATGGGATAATTCCCAGGATGTTCGAGACAGAATCCTTCCATGTCTCAAAGTGCCTAAGGGAGTGCCAAAGCAAGAGCTGGTCAGTGGAGAGGTAATTGCACCAGGGGCAGCTTATGATTTTGATAGTTGGTACATAACACTGATCATACGAAGTGAAATCATAGAAAAGGTTAAGGCAGATACAATCCAAATTGAGGAGAAGACAAAAGAAATTCGAGAGAAGATCCTAGCTGTGGCTGCAAATACGCTTGAAAAAGACACTGTGCGAGCAAACAACTTGCAGTTTGAAAACCTGAAGAGCAAGATTTAGGATATCTTCTTCACCACTGGACCTGTCTGCAAGCAAGGTTTAACTAAAGCAACTGACTTCCTATTCATCTTTCGCAGTTTCCAGCAACAGGAATCAGAATGGGAAGATACTTTTGTCGGATGCTCGGATGATCTCAATCTGGTGGAATTCAGGATCAATGCGCTGCCACCTATCACGATCGAGGAGGTTGACACGATAGTTTCTAAATTCATCCAGTATACTGCGACCAAAGAGGATAAGGATGAACCTCCTCGAGAACAGCTTTTCACTCCAGTTCACTGCCTGTTATCTGATTGTGCTTTTGGAAACCCTAATTAGGGTTGTTTATTTTTAATCTCTGCCGTTGATTCCTGATTAATCTCGGTTGTTCATTGTATTCCAGCAACTCTATATAAACCCTCTCTCATTCTCTCAGGATATAGACAGAGATAGAGAAAAATACAGACACAGATAGAGAGATAGATAGATACATACATAGAAGATAGAAGAGATAGATAGCATAATAAGAGAGAAAGAGTTTTATGAAATTGTTGCAAAAAACTATTTTGATAATGAAGTTCATGATGCATGAGGTGCTTTGAATTCTTTTATTGTCAAATGGTTGCATGGTTACTTATTTCTCTTCCTCATTGAATGGTTTCGAGTTAGGATTTATTTTAGATGTATGTTAATGGAATGATAGATTGATCGTAAAGATAAGTGAAACTTGGTTCATACTTTCTTTGAATGGATGTTTTCTATTCAATACGTAAAGTTAGACTGAGCCTTTTGTGTGGAAGCTTCATTGTATTACTTCGAATGATATTGTTCTATTGATGGTGTTGTTCGTAGTAAGAAAATTTTAAGCACAAATTCCTGGAAGATTGCACTTGCTTTGTGTAGTTGTCATATTTCGTGGCGAAACAAAGTATTGTTATTTGGTTTCATTCAATCTTTACTATCTCTTGAGTTCATAGGAATAGTATAGGATTCCTCAAATCTTACTCTTTGGAATTTTATACCCGAAATCCAAAAAACCAAAAAAATATATATATCACTGCATCTAGGTCATTGCTTTCAAAGTAACTTGCTAGAGTAAATCCCTTTTGTGATTATCAGCAAAATCATATCTTCCACAGAGCCTATCCGCACCCAACTTATGAAACATTGGAATTGTTGTATGATCTTTTGGCAATCTTAGCATACTAGTCAGTTTTTCAAGAGAGGATAGAGTGTCTCTGGATTCTTTATTCTAAAGTGCTTGGTGAGTCATAAAACACGCATCAACAAGAAGGAGTCTTCCGAGCAAGTCGTCATTGGAGATGATGCTAGCTACTCCGTGAAAGGAATTGGGACATCTACACTTCATTTGGATTCCGACATCTCACTTCAGTTGAGTAATGTTCTTTATGTTCCTGGAATCAAGCGCAATCTTATTTCTATTTCAGCCTTGGAAGATAAAGGATATCAAGTTGTCTTCTCCAAAGGCAAAATTCTAGTGTGGATGGAGAACTCTAGCTTCAAGGATGCTCAAGTAATTGGAGCTAGACATGAAAGCCTTTACAGGTCTCCAAGACGCCCTTACAAGCTTTGGTTCATACCCTTCAAGTCTATGTGATCTTTGGCATCTGAGATTGGCTCACCTTACACTCCTCGCAGCCTTACCTATCATGGAGAAGATGGTGTCAGGCCTTCCTAAGTTCAACTAGGAGCACAAAGGTACTTGCAAGGGTTGCGCTTTGGGTAAGAATATAAAAGCCCCTTTTCATAGTAGAGAAAATAGATCTAAGTGTATTTTAGACCTTATTCATTCTGATTTATGTGGTTCTATGTCTATTTCGTCTTCGAGTGGATTCTTGTATTATGTTTTGTTTATTGATGACTACTCTAGGAAGACGTGGATTTATTTTTTGAAATCTAAAGAGTCTGAGGAAGTGTTGGATAGGTTTAAAGAGTTTAAAGCCTTGGTAGAAAATCTTTCTGGTAAAAGAATTAAGGTCCTCAGATCTGACAATGGTGGAGAATACACCTCTGGCAGTTTTCGGAATTTTTGTATTGATGCAGGGATTAAGAGGGAGTTTTGTGTTCCCTATAATCCTCAACAAAATGGTGTTGCAGAAAGAAAGAATAGGACAATCGTGGAAGCAGCGAAGGCCATGATTCATGATCAAGATTTGCAAACCTTCTTATGGGCAAAAGCTTCCAGGACGGCTGTATATGTTCAGAATAGAAGTCCTCATAAGGTCCTAGAAAACATGACTCTAGAAGAAGCTTTTACAGGGAAGCAGCCTGAAGTCAGTCATTTGAGGATCTTTGGATGTCCTGTCTATATTCATGTTCCCAAGGAAAAGAGAACCAAGTTGGAGCCTTCTGGCAAGAAGGGAATATTTGTGGGCTACAGTGAGACATCAAAAGCCTATAGAATATACATTGCAGGTCAGAAGTTGATCAAGATCAGTAGGGATGTCACATTCGAGGAAGATGTTGCATTCAGGAGATCCAGGGGGATTCATATGGAGATTGATAATGAAGAGTCTCGTCAGGCTATGGAAGTTGACCATACTCCTGAGATTCAGAGGGAGATTTCAGAACCAAAAGAAGATATTGATCCTGCTGGAACCCTGGTTCCAACATGGGCCTACTGACATTGTTATTGGGAGAAAGAGACCTCTATGGGCCAAGCGTACTATGCAAGAGGCTGAAAGTTTTGCAGTTCCTAGAGGCACATTCAGAGAAAGCAAAAGGCCACATAAGTTCTCCAGTTATGTTGCCTTGATGAGTCAAATTATAGAATCCGAGCCTACCTGTGTTGAGGAAGCATCTAGTCTTCAGGTTTGGAAAGATGCTATGACAGAGGAGTATCAGTCAATTCTTAAGAATGATGTTTGGGACATTGTTCCTAGACCTGAGGGCAAGTCTGTGGTATCTTCTAAATGGCTATTCAAGATTAAGCATGCTGCAGATGGAAGCATTGAGAA
>VDFB02336386.1:0-24348 GCA_007258455.2 Sequoia sempervirens
AGAGAAGCTACTACTCTTAGCTAAGCTCTTCACATTTATATTAGTGTATCTAGTCAACTCTTGAATGAACAAAAGTCTCAAGATTTCTTTTCCTATATAGACCCTCATATTGAGGTACATGTTTATAATATTCTTCATTTCCAAGTTATTTCTCCTCCTTAAAAATATTGTATTTCTTCATATTTATCCCGCTTGTCGTTTGAAAAAGAGTGGAATGTTATGTTTAATGCTATTCAATATCATATTAGCTATTGGACATGCACATACCTCTTTCCAATTGACCATATAATCCTTCTTAAAGATATGATTCAAGATATACCAAACTATAGATTCATGGCTCTTGTAGCTCCAAAAGGAATCATCTTTTATTAGGACTATAAAATGAGAATGTTTTTTCAATAAGGAAATTTAAAGAGAAAATAAGTTGCATGTAGTCAATTGGGATATAATTTTTTAACGTAAGGAGATAGGAATTTTTGGTATACAATCTTTCTTCCATAATAATATAACTATTGCTACAAAACAATAATGGATATTTTATTTTGGGAATAATTCCTTATGGTAGATAAATATTAATTTACAGTATCTAAATATAGAGAACAATATGTTTATCCCTAGAGACTGGCCCTTGGAAAACGTTCTTAGATATATGGAAAATATGAAACTAGGTTGTATTTTTCTTAAACTTTTAGTATTTTATAGTGTGGGGAAGGGAGACCTTTATTTTTTTTGGATGAAAAACAATACCACCATATCCCTCTTTCTATGTAATTCTCCTACCTCTTGAAATTAAACAATAAAAATATTGAATTTTGTTAGACTAATTTTTCTAATTTTCAGTATGTAGTCATGCAATGTGATGTGAAGATTTAGAAATATAAACCTTGGTATTTTTTACTAGGTCCAAAATTCCCTCACCTCAATGACTATTTCGCTAATATTTTAGCATCCTACAAGTTTCCTTTAGATATAGATCCATATTCATTGAATGGGATTCAAAATGTTCTTGGATTTACAATGTGCAAGTTAGTTATAACTCTTTTCTAGAAGATAAAGTAAAAGCTCAAAAATATAAGCTTTAGAAAAGAGTTTTTATATCTTAAATTTTGGCCTAAGTTTAATTCTTTCATGTGGATTGCATCTTTTAAATAAATGTATTCACTACAATGTTATTCTAAAAAGAGGTGTTGTTGATTTCAATAAATATATTATTTTCCTTCAAGATTAGATATTCTAATAGATATCTTATTTTATATTTCCTATTCGCTACTTTTGTTCATCAATTATGGTGTGATTTATTTAGAATTTCATAGACTAATTGTGTATTTATCAAAGACTCTCTTGTTAATCAACTACAACCTTCTCTAAACCTAAAAGCTCTTTGATTTGCTAGAATATTTGATGCAAGTGAATATAAAAGAATTTAATGGTACGAAAAGATATATAAATTAAGTTTGAGGTATAATAATAGCCAATCTAAAATATATATCAAGTTCAAATTTAGGATTATCAATCGGGTTTTTGGTGGGAATTCATTTTTTTAATGAGATATAGTATTCATGTATTTTCTCCCTTTTTCACATCTTTCAATAATTTCCCTCCTCTAGGATTGGTTAATATTAATGTTGATGGTGCTTCAAAAGTCAGCTGTAAAATGTTTGCATGAGAGTTTTTTGTCATGATCTGAGTTAATTTCTACTTTGCAATTAGCCTTGGTGTTGATTCTAATAATTTTGTGGAGACTATGAATATTAGAAAATTTCTTTTACATGTTAAATAAATGCATTTCACTAAAATTATTCTAAAATCCAACTCTAAATCTTGGTTAATTATTTCAAAATAAATTTCTTCTTTCACTTCAAGTAGTTTCTAGATACTAAATGAATGTAAGAAAGACATCAAAATCATCGTTAATGGTTTTAATATTGTTAGGTGGAACCCATTAAAAGGAAAGAAAACTAGGTTACTATTATTTTAGAAAAATCAACTTTTGATTGGAATGGCATTAAGGTTGATACTAGAAATGATCATGATTGTTCTAGCTAGGATATCAGCAGCAATCACTTTAGTGGTTTTGCAATGTTGATTACAATGTCTTGTAAGACTCATGATTCCTACTATTGTGTTTCTTGTTGGTGTGTGCATATTGTTGTAGTGTTCTTCCTATTTATTTCACTATCACTAAGTTTAGCATTGCTATTTTTCAGTAATTTTTTATTGATCCAATTTCTAAATTATAAAGACAAACATTATTTTTTATACTCAAAACATATACTCTTGGCAAGACAAAATATGTATAAGCTTTTTTCTTTCTTTTATATTGATTGTCTAATTTCAATTCATCTAACTTTTATTATTGATTATCTAAAATTGATGTCAATTGTTTCTTTAATATATATATTTAAATGACCCTATGAAATATATGGTCGGCTGCTTTGTATGGATCTTTACTAGTTGATCAGGCAAGAAAAGAGCCCCTTCCATAAGACGGCGAGTTGAGTATTGGTTTGGATGACTGGTGGCGCACAAGAACCTACGAGTAGGCCATAGCCCTCTCTTCCGATCCCTTTGTCTGCGTCTGAGAGGATCAGCTATACTTTTTCAGCATTCCCATCTGAGATCTATGAATATCATTTTTGCTGGTGATTGACGGACGGGAGCTGCTTGTGACTGTTTGTACTCGTTGTTGAAAGAGCAAAAAGGAAACTTCAACTACTCCACTGTTTTCGCAAACAGTAGCAGCACCTTCAACGCCACCCAACGCAATGCCCGCCTTACATTCTCTCCGTCAAGAGCGGCATCATATCCCATCTACGGATTGCAAGCGTGGCCTCATTATCCGCCCTCAAATTTCTCATCCAGGTTAAAAGAAAAAGAGAAAAATCTCACGTTTGACGACAGTAAATTTATGGTGGTTCTCAAAGTGGTTCTCATTTTCGTCAACAGCTGGCAGGGGCACAAGATGGTTGTTGTGCAGGCAGACAGACACGACGTTAAAACCAGTGGGCGCATCTTACTTAGCATCGTGTTTCATTTTATCTGCCCATGAAGAAATTGAAATTGTTAAGCTCCATAAAGAACACACCTATGCTGCAGCAGGGATTGCTAGAGTGGGGAGAGATAGTGTTTGGTTGGTTCATTTTGTTTTTCTTTTTATTATAAGATTTGATGCTTATAATTAAATGGAGGTTTGGGCTATCTTTGTTGTTTTAGAAAAAGTCTGTGAGTTAGATTTGAAGAAGATTATCCGACAGATGGATTCTATGACTTTGGTTTCTCTTTTGATGTGTAGAAGTTTTTTTGGATATTTTTCTAAAACAACAAGGATAGTCCGAACCTCTATTTAATTTATCAATCTTAATGACAATTGTTGATGTGTAGAAGTCCTTTTGCATATTTTTCTAGATTAAAATGTGACTCATTATAGTTAGAAGGATCCTTGACCATGCAACACGACTATTAAACCTATAGAGTAGTTATAGGTTTGTTCCAATTCTACACTAAGATGTGTAGAGAAGTCAAACAGCCTATAGATAAGTTATGATTTAGTTACAAGTATTCATCCTTGACTTCATGACCTATAATTAAGCTACAAGTTGAACCTCTAGAAAGATTATATGTTGGTTACAAGTCTTCAATTTCTAGTTATAACTATCATGTGCATTTTGGCTACCTAAGCATGCTTATGCATTAGACAAGCTACCCAATAAGAAGATAATGTTACGGCACCATTTTACAATATCTATAGGTAATAAATTTCTACTAGTCTTTCAAAATAAATATCAAGTGGAGGGGTTTATAGTTTTTTCTCTTGAATTTGACTTTTGTGAACATTGAATTTATGTAAGGAAAAAATATGTTCAATTTTATTCCAATTCTTATATATATTGGATTGTTAGATACGATTCGTTATGATGTATTTGGTCCTATAAATATTCCTTTGTTGTACTAATAAATATATTATTTTTCATCTATTGTCAATTATTTTAAGACTTGGGTGCATTTTCTTATGAACAAGCCTAGGGTCTTTAGTTAGTCTAGGGAGCGTAAGGTTATCTTGAAAATTAGAACTAAGGGAAAGATAATGGTGATATAGAGTTTGATAGATTCCTTAAGGATAATGGTATAAATGGTTATATTGTAATTCCAAACACCCCTCAGTCAAATGGATTTGTTAAACACTTGAATATCACATCAATGGAAAAGGAAAAAAGTATGCTTAGTGGGGCTATCTTGGAATACAAGTATTGAGGAAAGGTAGTTGTTAATACATGTCACATAATTAGAAACTCTCGTACATCAATTTTTGTTCAAATCCCCTATGGAGATTTGGATAAGCAAAAACCATTCACATTGGCATCTTCATGTGTTTCATTGATGGACATATACACATGTTCCTATAAAGAAGTAATCAATGATAAATAAGAATCTAATTAAATATATCTTCATTGAACATTGTACCAGTGTGAAGAGATATATAATATTTCTCATCATATAGCTAGAAAATTCTTATATAGTTATAATATGATAGTTAGAGAGATCAAGCATTCTCTTATAGTTGACTAGCCAAAGGAGAATGAATTTTTTGTTGTCTAGTTACAACCTAAGACTAAGAAGGTTACACCATATTTTGAACTACAAGGTTCTATGAAATGTCAAAATATAATGTTATGAAATTTTAAGATATAGGTTACTTGAATATATCTTGCAATATCATAGGAATCTAAAAGAGCCTACAAGAACAAAGAATTAACAACAAACAATGATGATTTTGGAATGCAATGATTTGTATTTAGCTTAGTTTAAACAATGAGCTCAAACCCTCATTATAAAGAATGAGAATGAGAAAACTCATGATATGGATTGAAGAGAGGAGTAAATGAGGATGAGAACACTCATGCCATGGTTTGAGGAGAGGACTCCCCATCCTATAGTGGTGGCGAGTTTCTCTCCTCAATGCAAGGGAGAAGTGTCAAGAGGGATTGGACACCTCTCAAGATACCTCAACATCCTTGACACCTCATGGGAAATGAGTCAAGTGGTCAAATCCAACACCTAACTAGGCTTAAGTTAGCCTAACTAGAGTAGAATACACTAACACCCCCCTTAAGAATAGCTTAGGTGGGTATAGAAGAAATGGGTCCCAGCTACTAGCCTGATGAGGCACCCATGTACAAAGCAATCTCTCTAAAAACTAGAGTAAGATAGAAAACCCAGTGGGATTAAAACTATCCTCCAAAAAGAGAGAAAAGAGAAGAGAAGACTAGAAATCCCCCCCAAAGATGATCCAGCTACTGATGTAGACTACACCCCAAGAAGAGCTCGTATATGAATGAACTTGTTCTCAGTGAAAGGTTTGGTGAAGATGTCGACAACTTCTGTTAAAGACTGGAAAAATACCAAATCAATGACCTGACTATGAATGAGCTCTTTGATGTAATGCATGTGAATCTCAATGTGTTTGGTTCGCTAATGTTGAACTAGATTCTTGCATATGTGAATAGTAATCTGACTATCACAATGAATGATAGTTGGTTTCTTGAAAGGAATACCAAACTCTATAAGAATACCCTATAGCCAAATAGCATTTGTAGTTGCATTAACAACTCCCCTATACTTTTCCTTTGTAGATGATAAAGTAATAGCAAATTGCTTCTTGCTTGACCAACTGATAGGACCTGAATCAAGTGAGAAACTGTATCATAAAGTAGACTTGATTCTCTGAACCACTAGTCTGACCCTGAAGTCAAAACCAAAGAATTCAATGTATGGCGCGACTCCATTTGATCAAATCTCCGGTATTTGGTGGTGAAGTCCTCGCGGAACTTGCCGGTAAACTCGCGGTTCATGGAAAGTTTAGAAACCGGCCGCCAGCTTCCTTGCCTAGAAGCCATCCCAGTGGGTACCAGGTCCGAGCCATGTACCAGGCTTTAACAAGTTCAGGGCCTAGTGGCATCTTCAATGGTGAAGATGTAATAAGTCCTCCAACTTGGCCAGAAGCAAGGGGTTTGGAGGATGAAACTACTTAAGTATATTCTAACAATCAAAATTCTACCCGGGTTGTGAAGGTAGTCTGGAATCGTTTTTGCAATCTTGACACAAGAAATAAATGCCAGCCACCCCAGTTCATCATATCAACCTTAATATAAGGCTGACTGTGAACTAGTATGAAGAAGCGCTACCTGATCCAAAGATCAAATCTTATCAGTGGTCATTAGGTGAGGGCCAGATGCAGCCTGGGATTGGAGTGAACCTTAGAGCTTTTGAGCCATGGAAAATAAATACGGCACTGCAAAGCTACAGGAGCATGTTGAGATTCATACCAGGGGTTTCCTGTCCACTTCACTAGGGATCACAGACACCCTAGGTGGCCCATGGGGTTTATACCCAAGTTCCTTCAGAAGTACTCTGCCTGAGTTTGTTAGCTGCGGCATTATGGCAGCCATTAAATTGTGGTCTCGTTAAGTCCTCTTAGCGTGGAGGTACAAAGGTTTCAAATATATTATATCTACAACTTTGAAAACCTTTTGGCTTCAAATCGTGTCCTATACTTAACAATTGACCCATCTGCTCCATACTTAGTTTGATATATATATTTGCATCGAACTAGCCTCCTTCCCTTAGGAAGTGAAGTTAAATCCAAAGTGTGATTTTTATGTAAGGAATTATGTTCCTCATCCATAGCACTATCCCACTCAAGTATGCATGATACATTTCTAAATGTTTGTGGATCAGAAACTATGGAAAAGTAGGCATGATGCCCCCCCTAAAAATATGACTCAATTTGTGTGTCACTTGTTGAATCCTATGCTCCTAAATCTGCCATATCAAGTAAATGAGAATGAGGTGAATCAAGTTCAAATATGTCAGCCTCCAATGGAATCCCAAAACTAGATGAAGATTAACCCTCATCACTTCCATCTCTGTCATAGCTAGAAGAATCTATATCAGGAACTTGTTGTGAATGATTTGAAACATCAAGGTGTAGTGAGCCCAAGTTGGAAATGTTAAGTGTAGATTCATTGGGACTCTCATCAAACTTAACACTTCTCTCAATAAACAACTCATGTGTAGTAGGGTGGAGTAGACGATAACCCTTAACACCATTTGGATATCCAAAAAAAATACAAGGTTTGGATTGAGAATCCATAGCCTTGCATTGCTCCTTCAGAATGTGTGCCATAACTGGAGACCCAAAAACTCTGAAATGATCAACTAATGGTTTTGTACCTTTCCAAGCTTCAAAAGGTGTTATTCATTTCAATGCTTTATGAGGTACCCTGTTTTGAATATAACATGCATAGTTGATAGCTTCTACCCAAAATTTTGGTGCAAGTTCTTTATGATGATTCATCTAGTTAGCCATTTCTTTTAGTGACTTGTTCTTGCATTCTACAACTTCATTTTGTTGGGGAGTGTAAGGAGCTGTATGTTGTAATTCAATCCCCTCTTATATGCAAAATTGTTGAAACCTGTTGTTAACATACTCACGCCCATAATCTATCCTTAGTATTTTAATCAATTGATTTCTTAGATTTCTTTTCAACTAAGGTTTTGAAATCTTGAAAGCATTCAAAGACTTCAGATGTTTTCCTAAGGAAAAGAACCCAAGTGTATCTAGAGAATTCATCAAGATATGTAAGAACATATATTTCCTTAGTGAGGGATGGGTGTGGAAATGGTCCTAAAACATCACTATGAACAAGTTCTAAGACTTGTGATGCCCTTCATGCTTTACCTTTGTCAAAAAACTATTCTTGATGCTTTCCTAGTGCACAACCTTCACAAATCCCCTTAGAAAATTTGACATTTTACAACCCTATTACCATGTTTTGACGATAGAGTTGCTTGAGATAGCGATAGTTTAAGTGGCCAAATCGCTCATGCCAAAGATTGCTAGTGTCATTGGAATGAGTGAGCGAATATTTTGAAGGGGGGCTATGAGAAAATCTATAAAAAGTATACAATATTAATTGATGATCTTCTTTTCCTATAGCTATCAAATTGTTGCTATTCAATTCCCTGATTTCAACTACATTTGGAGAAAATTCAACTGTCTAACCTTTTCCTAGATGAGTGATTTGATACACAAAAAGAAGATTATTTGATAGTGAAGGTACATTTAGAAATTTTTGGAAAGTTCCACCAACATCAATAGACCCTCTTCCTTTAACCAATGTTGGAGTATCATCACCTAAGGTGATTGAAGACATGCCACATGATTCCAAAGATGAGAGCTCAACTTGTGATGATCTCATATGATGAGTAGTACCCAAATCTATAATCCAATATGGTGATGAGGATGAAGTAGAAAATAAAGCTTTCCCTTTTCTTAGAATTTCCTTCATTTTTATTAGCCTTTTTGTCAACTTTGTTGTCTTTTTTATGATCCTTGTCCTTCTAATTTTGTTATTTATTACCCTTAGAAGATTGACCTTTCTTATTTCCTACAATGAGTGCTTGAGATTTACTAGTCTTCAAATTTCCCATTTGTATTAACTTCTCTTGATCCCTTGTTATATCAGCAATGAAGTTATCAAGAGAGGACATAGCCCATCAAGTTCGAAGAGCTCTCTTTGTAGAGTAGAAAGTAGCTACAAAAGTAGAGTATTCAGGACCTAACATAGGCAAAATTGATAGTACTAACTAAGTATCTTTTTTATCAATACCCCATTCTTTAAGTTGCAACCTTAAGAACATGAACTTAGTAAAAATTTCTTGAAGAGAAGTAAAGTTTCTTGGACTTAATGCTATGAGCTCATTTTCTATCTCATGACCCCTAAATTCATCTATCTTTCCAAATAGCTTATCAAGACCTTCCCATATTTCATTAGGTGTTTTTAAGGACTGAATATGAAATAGTAATTTAGGTGATACATTAAGATACAAGAAACCAAAAGATTGATCTCTTTTGTTAAACCATTTTTCCTTATCCTTAGCAACATACTTATGTTATTTTATTGTATTCATCACTATCCTATGCAAGCCTCTATTCATGAGATAAATTGACATTTATGTTTTCAAGTCATGATAATTAAAAGGTGTTCATGATTAAATAGTTACATTAGAATCCATTTTTCCTTAGTTGATTTGTTCAGTGTAGAAAGAAAGAAGTAAAATTGCTTGCAAAAGTGAAATTGAGACACAAAAGAACAAGAGCACTCCTCAAGGAAATGTCAAAAATAACACAAACAAGAGCCCCCTTGATTATTTTGATCCCCCCCCCAAAATTTGGCTCTTTATAAAGGAGTGTGTGTAAGGAATTGAAAAAGTTAGAAGCTAAAAAACCATGTGACTAGGTGCTTGTTTTGAATATAACATGCATAGTTCATAGCTTTTGCCCAAAATTTTGGTGCAAGCTCTTTATGATGACCAAAAATAAAAGATCCTGCAAGAACAAAGGATTAACAACAAAAAATGATGATTTTGGAATGCAATGATTTGTATTCAACTTTGTTGAGTGCAAAAAGAAATAAGTAGAATTGCTTGCAGAAGTGAAATTGAGACACAAAAGTACAAGAGAACTCCTCAAGGAAGTGTCAAAAATAACACACTCAAGACCCCCCTTGATTATTTTGATCCCCCCCACAAAATTTAGCACTTTATAAAGGAGTGTGCATGTGTAAGCAATTCAAAAAAGTCAGAAGCTAAAAGACCATGTGACCAGATGCAGATTTGAAATGCCTCCTTTGGATTTGTCAACAAATTGAATGCCTTCAAAAAAAAAAAATGCCAGAAAATAGAGAGAAGAGGTGGATTGGAGCCCCAAATCAAGAGAGAAATTGCAATATTACTAGCGTAGGTCAACAACAAAAAAAAGCCTCGGTCCATAATTGTCGCCTCTGTGAATAGGACTCATGCTTCTCACATAGATTTGAATGATCTACACATGCAAATCATGGCCTTTATGGGAATGGATGTGGGCTATGTTGGGTAGTGACCAAACTCCACACATATTCCTTACACCATAGCAATGCCAAATGAAATGGTGCATGGGGGGATTAGGGGATTTATTCATGCATCTATGACCAGAGATTTCACAACTCAAAGTAGAGATATCGCACCACAAATCGTGTCTACAAAATGGAAGTCATGCCTCTTCTTCAACTTGGGTCTAGTCTTCCCCTACAAGCTGGGGAGTTCAAACCATGTTGTCGTCCTTCCTCACACCTTGTGTAGCTATGTGCTTAGGTGTTTCCAAAAAAAATGCCACCTTATTCAATCGGCCTTTCACTTGGTCGAACATGGAATCAGGATCAAGAAAGGAGTGCGATGGGCCTTTCTCACGCCTTCAATCGACCACAAAATTGAGACATTGAAGCCTGCAATGAGATAAACCAAAAGGATTCCTATCTCTCATTTCTTTTCCCACATATTTGAGACATAGAAAAGAAAAAAATAAAAACAATTCGCAAAATCACCTTGCGGATCTGAAAAAATCCTCCACCACTCTAATACCATAAAATAGCCTACAAGAATAAAGGATTAACAATAAACACTGATGATTTTGGAATGCAATGATTTGTATTCAACTTAGTTTCAACAATGAGCTCAAATCCTCATTATAAATAATGAGGATGAGGAAACTCATGCCATGGATTGAGGAGAGGACTAACTGAGGATGAGCAAACTCATGCCATGGATTGAGGAGAGGACTCCTCATCCTGTAGTGGTAGTGAGTTGCTCTCCTCAATTCAAGAGAGAGGTGTCGAGAGGGATTAGACACCTCTTAAGATACCTCAACATCCTTGACACATCATGGGAAATGAGTCAACTGGTCAACTCCAACACCTAACTAGGATTAAGTTATCCTAACTAGAGTAGAATATACTAACATAATCTATATTGTATAGGATTATAAGGCATGGGAGTTACTTATTATGAATTATATGATTTGAACTTGTTATATTATGATGGTTACATTGGAACATTGATCATCATCATGATAGTCTTATAATACATGTAATAAAGGGTATGTGCAGGATCATGATGGGAAAAAAAGTAGCGATATGATGGGTATGTGTAGGGTATGTGGTTGACGACTTTTTTTTACACAAAATTAATGAAATGAAAGGGTTTTTAAAGGAGATTTTATGCTTTCCACCAATATAAATTATGCCTTACTTTGAATTTAATAAATAATTATTATTCATTTTCTATTTGAATTATGACTAAAGTCCTGATTGATAGGTTGATTCAAAAATATGCATAGCTTTCAAACGGTATCACATTTTTTGAATCCAAAACATGAATCACATTATATTCTTCGCATACTATAGGATTGAAAAAAACTGAATTTCATGAATTTTTGACCAAGTTAAGGTGGTCAGAGATACGAGTTTTTATATTTTTTAAAAGTTGTAATAAAAAATTCATAATTAATTATTTACTTGGAAAAAAATTATAAAATAATATGCATCACATCGGGACATGAATCCTCTACTTATATCTAAAATATTTTAAAAAATTATTATCATTTTATTGTGCTTAGGGTAGTCAGATAGACACCTACTTCTTATTTTTTCCAAATTTAAGTACTACTGCATTGAAATTTCAAATTTTCACCAAATAGATTAAAAAAAAAAAACCTAGTAGCTTACAAACAACATAAATTTTCTATAGATTCTATTCTTACATATTTTTGAAATAATATAGATAACTTATTCAAATTTTTACGTCAAGTTTCCTAACTCTGATTTTTCTGAATTTTTCACCACTTAAGGGCCTATTTTTTTCCATGATGATCCTACACATACCCTAAAACATCTTAGAGAGGAGGAACATGATAAATTTGTGTACTTATGTTGAAATTTTGAGTGTGATACATTATGAAAATTTATGATTTAGTTGTAAGGATATTTATTCTAAATATAGCCTAAAAATTAAAACTTAGTGTGAAGCATTAGAATTTAGGATATTGGTTTTGTGTTTCATAACTCTTACATGTGTAATCTAGTAGATAGAAATAATATTGGTTGATAAGGATGGAAGATCAATTGCATCATTAAATGTGCCCTCTCCCATGTCAATGGATCCTTTCCCACAAATACACATATGTTTATTGTTTTCTATAAAAAAGATGTGGTAAATTACAAGGATCAAATCATGAGAATATAACCTATAATGAAGCCATATGATGTGAAGATCCAAAATAAAGAAGTCATATCCCTAACTCAAAAATTGTAGATGCAATAAATGTTTTACATTTCATCCAATTTGTTTGATTCATAAAAGGGATGTAGGTCCTAAATCACACTTCTCCCAATTAGGGACATTAAGGATTAAAATGATCTCATATCCACTTAACTACAAACCTCAATGGAAGAGATGTAATGGTGGATCAATGTTTTAGTTGTTAAATTTATGTGTGGACGATGTGATTGATTTACTTCTAATTGACCAAATCTTATGATGCAATGTTCTTTCTAGATTAACTATGAAAATGTATCAAACTAAGATGATTTCTAAGAAATGTAAAAGATGAAGATAGAAACATAATTTAGAAACATCAAGAGAAAAAATAGAGGAACCTACCATAGAAATTTGGTGTTGAATTGGCTAGTTACGAGCATGATGTACCCTAGACCTAGGTCTTTCCTTCTAAGATCTAAAGCCACGAGCTTGAAGTTTCTAGTTTGTAGGTCTTCTTCTCCTAGGGTCACTATCAAAACTTTGTCTATTGTTGTAAAAATCTATTTTCTATGTCTTGACCACTTGTAGGGTTTGAATTCTTAAATGAGCAATTTTTCCTCAATCTTCCTCCAATTTGCTTTAGATTTGAAAAATGTGCACATGAAAGCAAGGGAATGGTTGTGCTTTATAGAGGCTTGTTGAATTCAAACCTTGTTTGTGTATTTCTACCTCCACAATGGATATGATAATGTATAAAAGAGAGCTTACCCTCAGTTGAGGAGAGGCTAAATGATAAACAAGCAATGAATTGACTAATTCTACAACTCACCACTTAAATCTACATTACTTGATCAACTAAATTCATGCACTCATCAGTTTTAAGGTGAATTTGATCACTTGATTTGAATTCCTACAAGTATTAGTACTCACAAAACAAACAAAAATAAAACATGAACAAAATTATGTCAAAACATGATGAATGATTGACATGTTGTTTGATTAAAATGAATGTTGCAATAATACTAATAATTCTACACTTGAATACTCTTGATTTCTTTTAGGATGCTCCATTTTACTCAATAAAAGTGCTAGCATTGAAATGGTGAAAATGGCTTGTATTCATATGTAATTATTTTAATTTCCTACAAATCAAATATCAATAGCTGACAAATATTTTTAAAAATTCAAATAATAGAATACCGACATAGACATATCTAAAATGGAGCCAAAATGGGTTGGTCTAGGGCATGGGGTTCCCTAGACAAAAACCATCCTTTTTGAGGCCTAAAGTGTCAACATAAAATATTAAATGATAATTTAATTTTCATTGTTTTATTTTCCAAAGATGTTTATGAAATGAGTAATTAAAAGCATAATTAGGTCTGGAAGCACATAGGGGGAACTAAACCTAGTGTGAAATTTTCATGGGTGAAAATTTTTGATGCTACACTTAGCCCCCACTTTAGTGAGAGTATGAACTTACATTAAGACTCATACTAAAGTATGGAAAATATAAGAAAGGTGCAATTATCCAAGCATTGAATAGATAAGATGACATTGAATCAAGGGGATGCACTAGCCCCTAGATTCAAGATCCTATGGAAAAATAATACAAGGAAAAAGGAACACACATATAAAGTGTAATGTAACATGGAAAAAAAAAATCATACATAATAAAGACACGCAACATCACATAATGAAAACTTAAAACAATTCAAACATAGTGTAAATATAATGAAAACACAATGGAAACATGTTGAAGGGGGTATGACAATCACAGATTAGTAAGCTTAATAGAAATATTACTAGGATCTATACCCAAGGCATTCACAAGTCACAAGCTAACAAATTCCAATATTTTCTAGGTGAACCATGAACCAATGAATCACAAGCTAGTGAAGTTCGATACTCACTAGTTGAACTTTGATAAGAAACAACACATGATAGTGAAGTCCAGTATTCACTAGGTTATTTTATAAAAAGTTGGAAAATTAGAAATACACAAGGGCTAGTGAAGTTTGATATTCACTACATGTGATCCCATGTCAACCATACCAAGAATTATAATCCTAATAATTTTGATAAGGCACTAGAAAATTGATTGATATATCAAAAAAGAGCATCACCAAGTCCAATGTGTGTAAATAAAGTGAACCACATAACGGAATTTTTCCCCATATTAAAGTAATTGATAATACCTATTGAGTAGGAAAAGTGATCCTAGATCCAATTAGGATAACTAAGATTATCTCATTTTCACTTGACTCAACATTAAACATAAATTGACTAGGGTTTGATGATTAGCTTGTTGACACAATGGAGATCGAATCCCCAGTGTTTATGTTGTGATTTTTTGTTATGAGGATGATAAATTTGATGAATGATTTGATAAGCCTATTTGAAATATAACACTAAATTTTAAAATATAATTTATTCCAAAGACAAAAACAGAAAGTTACAAAACAATTTCAAATCTGAGATTGAGACACAAAGAGGAATATGTGATGAAAATTTTGAGCTTGAATTAGCAAGTCCATGGTTCCCTACACCCTATAAAAGACTCCCTTTTTTAATCTTGAACTGTAGATTTTTGGCACCTTGCACCTTTCTGGCTCTTCTAGGGTTTTTCACCTAAAAGGAGAGAGGTAGGGCAGAAAATGCTAAGGGGTTCATTCAAATTATGTTACGTATGATGTTATCTAAGCTAAATGAAGTAAAATAAATGCAATTAAGTGATTTAAATGAGAGATTATGAATGCAAAACTAAGATTTAAACTATGCTGGAAAACACACTGTGATATGTAAACAATGAACTAGAAGATGAATAAATGCAAAACATAAAGAAATGGAATGAAATAGAGTGCACTTGGGCAATATTTGTGGAATATGGAATCTATAGAATGTTTCCTAATATTCTTAAAAATCAACAGTGGAACTCATTCGCCCAGGGTGGCGAATTAGTCCTAGTACTGGTGAAATCTATTAGGGATCAAGTCTCTGACTATCAAGATTTGAAATCTGACAAAATCTAGATTTTTCAATATTAAGGTGGGAATAATTTACCTTTTGTGGCAAATCAATCCTCTCCCAAAATTCTGAGAGACAACTCTGCAACACCAGATATGGAAATGTCTGCTTATCGGGTTGCCAAAGTCAATTCTTCAAGAAACGGACATAAAACCTTCTCCAAGCTTGAAATAGAGTTAGTTTGACTTGAAGCACCTAGTTGACTTGTTGACAAATCTACAATTACCTAAATGCTTGTTAAATATGCATAGAAAGGTTTGCAAACACACATGCAAGAGGGGGAAAATGGTTGAGGGTTAGAAAATAGGGGTTTTCCTTGGTAAAACCCCACTTTGGTAATCAAACCCTTAATGAAATAATGAAATGCAAGAGAATGATGAACTAACAACACGAAAATGCTATCAACTTAGCAAACCCTTGAAGATGATAATCTGAAGTAATGTCAATGGATGCTCCAAAATGCTTGAAAAGTGCTTGATAAGATATTACAAGATACTTGAATGCTTGAGATGATGTGTGAATGAATGCTTGAATGAATGGGGGTTAGAAAGGATATAAAAAAACTTATTTATACAATCTTGTGCCTTAGTAACCTATTCATACCTCATCATAGGCCAACATCAAGTGATTTTGAATAAAAAACCAAAAGGAATTTTGAAATATTTTGAATTTGGAGACAAGGGGGACTCATTCGCCACCCATGGCGGATGGGTCCCACCTAGGACCTAAAAATGGGTGTTGGGAATTATCTTGTATTTAATTTTGGTTGTTGGGCTTACATTAAAAAATACACTTAATTAAGCCTTATGAGGGCATAAAAAGGTCAAATAAAACATAAGAAAAGGATAAATAGTGGAGTTGTGCCTAGGAAAGCCTGAAATATTGTTACAAGACTTTACAACACTTCAAAATAGGACCTGATTAATGATGAAAAGGTGGTTTTGAGGTGAATTTTAATGAAGAGAGTCTAGAAGAGTGTAGAAATTTTTTACAACACCTTCACAAGACATCATTATTTGAATTTTAGTACCTAAATATGCATGTTCAAGCCATGTTACAATATAAAATCAAAACAAAATAGATCAAACATCATGAAACAAGACCTAAAATGCCATGAAAATAACAAGGGGACATTTTTCTATGGCACATTTATCCCCCACTTTAGTGAGAGGATGAACTTTCTTCAAACTCACACGAAAGTAGCCTTGAACATCGAGAGGAGGGTTCAAATGCACTTATGTTAGCAAGATGGAATAACAATCAAGAGGGATGATCAAGCCCCCAGGATGAAGATCCCATGGCAAACTAATCATGAGAACAAAGGAACACACAAGTGTTGAGAATCAAATGAAGCTTCGATTGTCTTTCCAACTAGTTGTGGATTAGATCTAGGTTGATTGAGAATGTATACTCACTCTGGGGTGACATAACTCATGGCATTTTTCCAGGTGAGAAGGCCCAAATATACTCACTTTGGGGCCACGAAACTTCTAGTTATCCGAGGGGTGAGAAATCCAAAGAGGTAAGATACATATGCTAGTTGGTATGCACTCACACACACAAAGGTGGCTATGGGGAAAAGTCATGCTGCTTGGTGGGCTTCCCGCTCAACCATATCAAAGTTATACCTCTTGATAATTTTAACAAGGTGCCACAAGGATAAATGTCAATTTGTGCTCCATGAGACAAGCAAAGCTCTGAATGCTTAGAAATCATGAACAAAAAGCAAGGTACCACAGGCATGCAAGTTGTGTTATGTAAGGTGGCAAAAATGCAAAATGTAAAATGCAAAAATGTAAAAATGTAAAAGATGTTCAAAGGAGTCTTGTTAAGTTTATAAAAGGTCAGTCACTTAGGGAACATTGTGTCTAGTGTCTCCAAGAGAGGACCAATCAAAGAATAGTATAATCACAACTTAGGGGATGCAGTGCATCACATCAGGCCACCAAGAGGAATGCAATATGCTAAAATAGATCACATTTATGGATATCACACCCAATTTCATCCAATAAATGATGAACACGGCATATGAATGACAAGGCTACACTAGGAACCAAGAATGCAAATGAATTATGGTAATGTATGCCCCCCAATTTAAAGGAATTTCTACACACCATTCTATGAGCAATTACTTTAAAGTAGCAAAGGGAAGAAAATGCAAAAGGAAAACAAGACATGAGAGCCAACTTGGAAATCCCAATTCCAAGTCATATGTTTTGAAGTTAGGTTGCATCATGTCAAAGAAAATGAAAAATAAAGAAAGGGAATTTCCCCCAAGAACACACCAAACACATAAGGGATCTATGGATTTGGGGTCAATATGTTCGTTGCTACAATGTTTTGATGAAAGAGCTTGAAACTGTCATCATTCCCCAAAGCACATAGAACTAGAAGAATCACAAAAAGAGAGTGAAGAAAAAAAGAAAAAGAAAGTCCATTTTGGGTCAACATGGAAGAGACATTGTGGTCTCAATGATTTGCATCATCCCCAAAAGGAAAACATAAGCGAAAAGAAAGAAAGAAAGAAATGTGAAAGAAAATGAAAAAGCTTTTGGGTCAACATGAAGGAGACGTTTCGGTCTCAATGATTTGTATCATCCCCAAAAGGAAAACACAAAACAAAAAGAGAAAAATACAAGAACCTTTTAGGTCAACATGGAAGAGACATAGGGCATCTCTATGCTTTGTGTCATCCCCAAAAGGAAAAAACAAAATGAAAAAAAGAAAGTGAAGATGCATGACATATAGAAGAATAGAGATACAAATAGAGGAAGTGTACAACAAGAGAGAACATCAAATGCACATTACAGGGGAACACGATACACACAAGAAAGGAAAAAAAAATAAAAAGATAAATGCAAAAAGGCTAGCTAGGAAAATGTGAGTCAACCATCTAACAATTCATCCACCTCCCAATCACGTTCAATGTAATGAGAGGGTGGTTGACTATCCAAAGGAAGAATTTTAAGCGACAAACTAGGAGTCATACCACATTTTCCACTTGGTGTACATGATTTATCTTTTAAGCTCATTATAGATGAAAATAAAGAGTTCAAATCAGTGTGTACTTCTTCATCTATTTTGGAAATATATGCATTGTCATCACTATCAAGATTGATGACAATAGGAGGATGAAGGGTGATTTCCAAGGAAGGATGTATCAAAAGTTGTGGTTGTTGGATTGGTTCATTTTTTTGTGAAGGTTCCATTGGACTATCTTGTGGTGGGTCAAGAGAAGGAGGGTGGTCAACTATCATTTTTGTCAAAGGTAGAGGTTGATTTTCTTTATTTTCTTCTATGCATGACTAACGAGCGAGGAGATGATGACGATGCCTCTGTTCCCGAGCACCATGGTTTTGTTTAATTTTTTTTTGGAGTTGTTGATGTGTAAGAGTAGATTGATTCATCATAGGTTCTTCTACTTCTAAAGAGGGAAGAACAGAAGAAATCGAAGAAGATGGGTTAACCACTTTCTCTTTGGCTTTATATACTTGTTTAATGTGAGGAGGAATGACAAGAATTGTTTCATTTTCCCTTGGTCATTTAAACGATGGCGGGGAAGTGTCTAAGGGTGGTTGGTCATGAGTTTGTATAGTTTTTTCGGTGTCATAATTAGGTTTTTCAAGCATGGTTTCATCTATGATAGGATGTTTGGAAATGTACAGGGACGTGTTATGAAGAGACAATCCAACTATGCATTTGGAATTAAATTTTTAATAGGTTATGAAAAAGAAGTCCTTTTGAGGTGTGATGGGTTCCATAGGTTCAGGCCAAAAGGCTTATAAGGAAAAATTACCTTTAGAGGATAGGGGATTAAAGCCATTATGGTGTACAGTACATATTTCATTTCCATGTGGAAACTTCAAACACTTGTGAACCACTAATGGGATTTATTTCATTGAGTGAAGCCAAGGGTGGCTAGCCGCAAATGAAATTGGTCGAATTGTGGAATAATTGAAAATGTTACATCTAAAGTTTTAGGTCCTATCTATAAGGGGAGTACAATCAATCTGATCATAGGGAATGCAAAACCAGTATGTGTCTTAATCCAAGCAGTCAGTTTATTATAATCATCTTGATATAGCTCATGTAATACTAGAAAGTTCTTTGTGATCACATTCTCACCACAAGCAAGATATATTAATATCCCATTAGTGGGCTTATCATAGATTCTACCAGCTATGTAAAGAGGACAATCAAGAAGCTTTTGTAGTATGTCTTTAGCAGAAAAAGTGATATCAAGAGATTTATTATTTTGGCCCTTACGAGGGATAACGTCTATCGTAGCTAAAATTTTATCCATAGGATTAACTTGGGTAACATTTGGAGTTATATCATGTTGTTCACTATTTGTATCAACAAATTCATTACATTAGCATTTGAAGGTTTACTAGCCTTGACAAAGGAAATATTGTGTTTAGGCATGGGGTTGGTGAAAATTTGTAAATTCTGGTTAGGGGGCGCAACAAACTTATTGCCTTGATCATTAACACCCATAATGGACAAATGGCCTGAATCATAGAGGTCTTGAACTAGATGTTTTAGATGCTTGTAGTGTTCAGTGTCATGTCCATTTTGGTGATGAAAATGACAATAAGCATTAGGTTTGAAGGTGGATGGTAATGGTTGGTTGGGATCAAGTGGTTTAAAGAGTGGAAAAGTGATCTTGCGTTGTTGGATTAATTGGTTCATTGTGTTATGGAGAGGGTATTGGGTAAGGTAGTAAATTGTCTCTTCGAGTCCCCATAGGTATAAGGCATTGTTGCTTTAAAATTTGCCACTTGATTTGGAACTGGTTGGGTTGGTGGATGTGGTTGTGGTTGAGGAGGCAGATTGAACTGTAAAAAGCCTCTATTTGGTTTGCAAAATTTTTGTGTGTTGTTTTGATTATTGTGTTCAGGCTTTTTAGCTTGGTTAGAAGTGGATTTTGAATCACGACTTGAAACTGAATTATGATATTCACACAAGGTGGTACAAAAATGCATAAATGAAGGGAATTTCATCATATTTAGTTTATCCTAAAGGTTTTTGTGCAAGTTTTCAATAAACATCTTCTCCAGATGTGCATTAGGATTCTTGACATCAATTTGAGCAAAAAAGGATTGGTATTGTGAGATAAAATCAGCTATTTTTTCGTCTATGTTTTATCTACATCTCATGAGGTCAGCCATTGTCGTTTTAGGTGTCATGTGAACTTGAAATTAACTTATGAAGGAATCCACCAATTCATTGAAGGAATAGATGGAATGATTAGGTAAGTTGGAAAACAACTCTAGAATGCAGTATCTTTCAAGGTCCTTGGAAAAAGTTTGGCTAAAATTTTCTCATCAAGGACAAAATCACTACATAAAGTTGTATAAGCATTAACATGGTTGATAGGGTCTCTTTTACCTTCGTATTTCTCAAACCGAGCCATTTCTATCCATTGTGGCATCGAGGTACATCAGGTTTCTAAGGATAAGGGGATGCTACAGACATGATATGTGGGTGGAGTGATTTGACCTTGGCTAATGGTGGAAAGTTGGTGTTGCATGGAAGAAATTGTGTTAAGGATTTGTGTAAGAACAGGGTTGGGGTAAGTGGTTTGAGGTGGAAGGGAAAATGGTGATGGAGTGTATGTGATGTGATAGGAAATGAAAGGAATACTAAGGGGGTGAAGGTGGTGGAAGGGACTTGTGATGCCACAAGAGAACTAGGAATGATAGACTTTGGAATTGGGAAAGAAGTAGTTGCATAATTAACCTGGTGCATATTTGTGGTGACTTGCAGATTGGTATAAGTTGGTATGAATGCTATGGTTGAAGGGGGAGGAACTTGAGTTTCTCCTTGGCTTGCAAGAATGTTTACAAATTGGGTATTAGAAGAGGCATGTTTATTGTAAATCTCAGAAATTTTCTTCATAACTTGCAAGCCATCATTACTTATAATCAAATGATGAAGGTTTTCAATGGAGGATATGATAGTGGTGGAAATGTTTTCAAGTGACAAGTCTTGATGTAAATGTGAAAAATCCTCATGAATATTAATTCTTTTCTTGCAGGAGGGAGTTGTTTTGGGTGTCAAAATTCATTGGATGGAGAGGCAAAGGCATAGAAGTGGTATTGTCAATGCCTAATGCACCATTTTCCATACTAGGAGTAGGAGCTCTTGAGATCCCAAGGTCCACAACAAAAGTGCTATCGTGGGAGGCCATGAATCTAGAACTTTGTCTCACTAAAGTATTATCAATGGGGTACCAAACACTCATAAAAGTACCACAAAAGATAGGGTGAATGCAAATGCAAAGTAATCTAGGAATTCTAAATGCAAATAACAAAAATGTTGCTAACTGCAATAGAGAAGTAACCACAAAAAATAGAAATGCAGGAAAAAGTCAGAAAAATGCTAGAAATGTTGTTTAAAAAGTGCAGAGGGACTAATTCACCTAGTGGCGAATGAGTCCAAATATGATATTATTTTTTGTGTTTTTTAGAAATTTGGAAATGATTCTAGTGCTCTACAAAATGCAATTAAGAATGCAAAATACATATTTTTAGTTTTTTTGATGATATTCAATGCAAAAATGAAATATAAACAAAGCGTTCACTAATGCAATATGAGAAGTCCTAGAATGCAAAGAAAAACAATATCCTAATTGAATGTTAATGAAAATGTAATCTAGGATGCAATATGTGAATGAAATCAGAAATGCAAAGTGTTCAAAATCTAAGTTCACCAAAATGAACCATATATTTTTGGCACCTTGCACCTTTCTAGCTCTTCTAGGGTTTTTCGCCTAAAAGGAGAGAGGTAGGACTAAAAATGCTAAGGGGTTCATTCAAATTGTGTGATGTATGATGTTATCTAAGCTAAATGAAGTAAAATAAATGCAATTAAGTGATTTAAATGAATGAATATGAATGCAAAACTAAGATTTAAACTATGCTGGAAAACACACTATGATATACAAAGAATGAACTATAAGATGAATAAATGCAAAATGGAAAGAAATGGAATGAAACAGAGTGCACCTGGGAAAGATTTGAGGAATCTAAAATCTCTAGAATGTTGCATGATATTATTAAAAATCAATAGTGGAACTCATTCGCCCAGGGTGCCGAATTAGTCCTACTACTGGTGAAATCTATCGGGGACCAAGTTTCTGACTGTCGGGATCTTAAATCTGACAAAATCTAGATTTTTAGTCTTAAGGTGGGACTCATTCACCACTAGTGGTGAATTAGTCCTGTAGACATGCAAAATTAACATTATGCATTTGATCAGGTTCATTCATCAACTGAACTAAATTTCACATTAGGTCCATTCATCGATTGATCAGATTCACCTTCATTCATTTATCAAGTAATTTCATTAATCTCCATTTCCTAAGATCATTTATTTAAAATCAAGCAAACATTATCATCAACCTTTTAATAAATCAAACATCCATTTAAATCAAATCCAAAATCATATTCCATCATTTTCTGATTTAAATATATCAAATATCAAAGTCCTAAAAGTCAACTCACCTAATCATCATTAAACTAACATAATCATCATTTATTTAATCTAACCATGATTAAATACTAATCTCACCCACTTGCATCCTCTAGATATCTCCACTTGCACAAATAAATCAATTTATTGATTTATTAAAAACCCTCATTTTCCCTCAACATGACAAGTTGATTTGTCCCTCAAACATTGCATTTATTGCTCTTTTTCTTGTCACCCTCTCTAAATTTATTGCAAAATTTGAATTCAAATTCTCCCTCTCATGGGCACTCTTCCCAAATTTTGCACATCCATTGGCCTATCATCACTTGACATGTTGCCTATTCTCATTGGTGGATCTTTAGTCCCACATTCACCCTCTTGGCTAATCTCTCATCAAGAAAATCTATAAAAGAAGGCCTTAGTCCTCATTCATCCATCCACAACTTTTATGCAAGGTTACTCTCTTTATTTGAGAACTCATCTTGCTCATCGTCTCAATTTGCATTTCATCATTTTGGCTTCTTAGCAAGGGTTGGGAAAGGGTCACTAGCTCATGTGACACCAATCCACTATGGAATAGGTAACTTGTTAATTGCTTTCATTATGCTTTTAGTCTTTTCTTATCATTTGTTGCATTTTGAAGCATTTACAAGGTATTTCATAGGAGCATTTTGAAGGATTTGTGAAGTACTAACCCTTGCATGAAGTTTAGTTATTTGCATATTTCTAATGGATGCTCACATTTGGTGCTAGAAGGAGGGTATTTAGATGATGCCAAGAATGCAAAGTTTAAATCATCTAATTCCTTCCAATTTTCATCTTAATATTTTTATTTTCTATGATACTAACATGCACTTCTTACTGCATTTTTCGTATGTCTCCATATCAATGTAGCATCTAAAAGTTTTCTTATCAATACTGATTTATCATTCTGATTAAGGAGGTGCATCTTTTATGGTTTTTGTATAATTCATTGGGGAACATTTTGCATAAGGTTCTAGCCAACTTAGGCAGGGAACTAGTTTTCTTTCATCCATTCTTATAAGAAATTACCTATTTTGTTGAAAGAGCTACGTTCCTATATGTGTTGCTGAATATATCTCTGGATCTCTGTGTCATAGCTAACCTTCTTAAAGATAAGCTTGAACATGCTTTCCATACTATTCTTCTGTTTAATCCATATGTAACCTATGCTCTTCACATACCCATACTTTGTTAAAGAGATCTCTTGCTATCCAATACCAATGATCATTGTTCTTAGACTCCAACAGCAGATGGATTTAATCATCTGATGAGTAAGTTTAATAGTAGTCTGCTAGACCTCCAAAATCCACAAACTGAGCAACTCTATGGTCTTGAATATACCAAACGATCATCCCCTAGCTCCCAGCTATATATATCTTCTTTTAACAACAGTAGGGGTTTCTGGAGTAAGTGTGTAACTAACTGGTAGCCTTCAACAAAAGAGTCAAGCCCGAGCTCTGATCTGCTAGCATACTTAAAGGAAAGATAGTCTAATCTTTTGTTAAAGGCTGAGAGGACGCTAACAATAAGCAAATCATTGTCTAAAAGGCACCGTAAGTACGCATCTTGTCATAGCGCCTCCATATTTTTTTTCTTGCATAGCAGAGTAAATAATGTTCTGGTTTCATTCATAAATAGAAACCTCTGAACTCTTTTATTTTATACCTTGTGTTTATTGCAAAATCTATC
>VDFB02336387.1:0-12798 GCA_007258455.2 Sequoia sempervirens
TGTAAAATTCTAGGTTAATGTAATAAAGCATAAAAACTAACCCTAAACCAAAAATAGAGTACAAGCATAAAAACATGAAATATAGAACAATATTACTATAAAGTCTTCATGCCATCATTGCTTCACCTCCATTGCCCTTCTCCATTTTTCTTGAATATAATAATTGCCCTCAGATTTGGATCTGCAATAGTAGTCTATGACAATGCCTAGAAAAATATTCAAGATAGTTGTCTCACACTAATAGCATATATTAGCTCAAGATGTAGATGTCTAGATGGCATAAGGTGTGAGTATGTCAAAATTACAAAGATAAAGGTCTTTTATAGAAAACAAAAAATTGGATGAAGGGCTAAGATTTAATTTCAAAGAGATATGCCAATCAATGGTTAAGCATGGAAGTTGTAGTATGAAATAGGGTTAGGGAAAAGTTAGGGAAAAGGTAGAAATGAATGGCTAAGATTGAAAGAATGAATGAGACAATAGGAGATAAGATTTGATGAGATTGACACATAAAAAAAAAAGGTTGTTGGAGGAAATCAAATGAATATAATTTTTTTTGATTTGAGATAAAAATGGCTAATTAAATAACATAAACATTATTTAATTATAGTAGACAACTGGCAAATTGAATTTTGAATTAAATAATAATTTCATTTAAAATTGGGATGTTATTTGATTTGAGAGGAAGATGGCTAATTAAATAATAGAAACATTATTTAATTGTAGTACACATGTGACAAATTGAATTTTGAATTAAATAACAATTTCATTCAAAAGTTATAACAAACTACTGCTCTCTTTCAAGACAATCATTCAATCCAAAAAAATCTAAAATTTTCTTCTTAAATGTTGACCCTTTGGTGGAAAAGCAATTTTTTTTTTTTTTGGGGCTTTCAATGTGATTTCTTGCCATGTAAATATCTTGGAATCCCCTTTTTTTAGCGAAGGAAAAGCATGAATTCTGGGACAAATTAATTAGTTTAACGTCCAATAGGAATAGGATCATGCAATGGAAATCTAAATGGCTTACTTTTGCAGGAAAATTAATTATGATCAAAACAATTCTTCACTCCTTACCCATCAATCTGATGTCAATATTAAAGCCTCCTCAAGGAAAATGTATTGAACTTCAAATTTCTTTTAGAGAATTCCTTTGGGATGAGAATGTTACTTCAAAGAAAAATATCCCACTTGTGGCATGAAACTCTTTATGCAATTCAAAAATTCATTGTGGGGCGAGGCTGAGAGATTTATTCTTACAAAATAAAGCTTTGGGGAAAAAATGGTATGGAAAATTTATGCTAAACTTGAGACAAGGTGGTGCCAAATAATGAGGCATAAATACTTTGAATCTCTTGAAAATGAAAGAATGTTCACTTAGAAAAATCTTCCTCAAGGCTCAAAAGTATGGAATTTTATTTCCTCTTGCAGATCAATGATCCTTCCTCATCTCTCTTGGTTAGTTCATAATGGGGAAAAATAAAATTTTTGGGATGATGCCTAGAATGGTTTCAGGCCTCTCAGAACCTTAGGGGATTGGGGTCAAATTGAGGCTATCCTCAAGGATCTCTGGGGGGACAGAGTTAAAGACTACCTTCATATAATTCTGGGGGATAGTGGTATTGTTGCCTGAAAAGATTTTGATTTTCTCTCGATTCCCATTCATATGAAGATTTCTCTCAAAAATGAGCTTAAGAAGGGTCATATATTTTTGTCCAATAAGAAAGATACCATTGTATGGACTAAAAGTAAATTTGGTAACTACATGGTTAAAGATGGTTATAATGCTTTAAGTTCCACCACCCTATTGAAACCATGGCCTTACAAACTATGCTGGGGACTGTGTGTACTCCCCAAAGATGAAGCTTTCACTTGGCTAGCCTTAAAAGACATAATTCTAATAGGGTCACGTTTGGATACACTAGGAATACCACCTCTATTCCTATGTGTCTTATGTAGCCAAGCTTATGAATCTACAAATCATCTTCTCATTGGCTGTGATTTTGCTCACAATTGTTGGACTTGGTTGTTGAACAAACTTAGTTGGTCAAGTCGTTTACACAACTCAACTCTAAATCATTTTTCAGTTGGCCTCTCCTCTTTCCTAATTCTTCCCTTTCATGTATTTGGGAGATCAGTCCTTCCATAGTAGTTTGGAATATTTGGTTGGAAAGGAATAATAGAATATCCAAAAAAAAGTCTTTAAAGGTATCCTAAGTGTTACAAAAAATTGAAATTACTATCTCTAAAGTGACAGTCTTGGGTTTTCAAAAAATTGCATGGTTCAAAATCTTTTTTCTTTGTGGGATGTCTTCATTACTAAAAACTAGTCTCTTATTAAACTCCCACAAGTCAGATCCATTCAATCTAGTAAACCCAAAATCGATAGAGAGTTGGTTGAGTGGGTTCCTTGTGGGTTCATCAAAATCAACTTTGATGGGGTCTCACAAGGCAACCCTGGAAAATTTGGTACTGCTGTAGTGCTAAGAGATTGGAAAGGTAAGTTTGTTGGGGTAGTTTGTGAACATCTTGTAGATGGAACTAACAATGTTGTAGAGTTTAACATGTTAAGGCTGGACATAGAATTGGCACTAAAAATCTCCATCCCTCATGTCATTCTCGAAGAGGATTCTATGGTAGTGATATCTACAATCAAGAACAAAAAGAGAAATTCCTGGTATTTGAATTATTTGCTTTTTCCTATCTTATCACATCTTGAAAAATTCTCTTCATTTCAGGTAGACCATTGCTATAGGGAAGCCAATTGTCATGCAGGCTCTTTGGCCAATAAACCCATCTATTTTTTTATAGAAACCTTGAGATCTTCTATGAATAGGAATGTTAGTCTTTGTTCACATGAGAATTTTCATGCCCTCAATCTCTTTTGGATTCGTTACCACTGATGGAATCCCAATGTCTTGGAAATTTAACAGCTCTATTTTTGGCTACTATAGTTACATTTCTTGAATATGCTGGTTGGAGATTCAATTGTCAAAGCAGTTTGAATGCTAACGTGTCTTTGGTATTCATGTCCAAACATTTGCTTATTCCATAGCTTGCAGGTTTTATGCTAATCTTGGTGGTGAACTATTTAAATACTTGGGTAAACCCACAAAAGTGGTTTACAATTTGAATGAGGAAGGAAAACTTGTAAAAAGTGACCCCATGCCAAAAATTTTCATCTTGGGGGTTCAAACAAACCAAAAGAGGGTTCACTTGAACTAGGGTTCGAGCAAACCCATTTAATCCATGTACAGACCAATCGACCAAAAAAATATGGAAACCATTTTATGAACCAAGGTTAGAACCTTGGTTCACTCAAACCCTTAGCGGTTCACTCGAATCCCCCCTTGTTCGGGCGAACCCCCCTTTCCCTAATTTTTTACTTTGTTCACAAAAAAAAATAAAAAAAATTTGCACTTTGAAGCTCGGGTAGAAAATGAAAATGGTGAGACTTCACAGTCCCAACTGGAATTAGGTAGTCCTTGGAATGAGCTATCCAACAAATATAATTTTAATATGTTTTGGTTTTATTATGTATTTTTTTTTTAGTTTTGTTAAACATAAGTTTTTCACCAAAAATCAAGCTCTTTGTTCTGCATATGTGGAAAAATAGGAGATTATCAATTTTTTTTTTGAAAAATATGAGTGCACTAGATATTGAAGTCCTTGATCCAACAAAAAATAAATTGAATTTTGATATAGACAAAAAAGTTACGCATTAAACAGTCATGCTATGTCTGAATTGTAATTGGTTTGACTTTAAAACTTGATTAAAGAAAAAATATTCAATAAAAAACTATCTAACCAAGTGGAAACACTAGATATCATAGTTACAAATCTAAATTCGAAAGAATTAGAATTTTATCCTTCATGGAAAAAAGTTTATGCGTTATACGGTGACCGTCACTTTTTAAAAATGTTGTTTTATGAAAAAAACTAGTTTTCGAGGGAGATGGAAAAAGAAGTGCAATCTGATTCCAAAATTTTAGAAAAAAATATATTTAGAATCTATAGATAAAATTTAATGAAGCTTTAGTTTGCATCATCTTCAAATTCCTCATGGTTTAGCCACTATAGGTGCCCAAAAGTGAAGATTTAGTTAAAAAAATTATTTAAGTGTCTAGTTTGGCAAAAAATTGTAAACCACTATTGTGGGATCACCCACTTTGATGCTTAATAGTTGGTATTGTTCTTTTTAGTTCCCATCAGGTCATCGAAGACACTCGCTTTGTTGTTTTTCCCAAATATGCATGTCTCTCAAATTAAAGGCTTATAAAAAAGTCAAAGGGACTCACTTTATTGTCCTACAAAAAATGATAGGTATCTTTGATATGACACATCGACATCTTATCGGAGTATTGAAAGGACTCACCACCAAGTCTCACTAAAATCCACCTATTAGCTTGATGAAGACCTTTGATCGATGTAGACTCACATTATCTCCTATCATCTATTGCTATCACCATGTCAAAGGGACTTCGAATGTCATCCTACCAAAAAATGAGCCTCCCTCCAATGTGAACTCTTTGCGACTGTTACCACTTATGGAATCCCAATGTCTTGGAAATTTAATGGCTTTATTTTTGGCTACTATAGTCACATTTCTTGAATATGCTAGTTGGAGATTCAATTTTCAAAGCAGTTTGAATGCTAACGTGTCTTTGGTATTCGTGTCCATACATGTTCTTATTCCACAACTTGTAGGTTTTGTGCTAATCTTGGCAGTGGCCGCCTATTTAAATACTTTGATGCTTGACAGGTTGTATTGTTCTTTCTTGGTGATCAACTTGTTATATGTGATATTTCAAATCATAATCAAATCTCTGATATGGTGTGAAACCAACATATTTGGGCAGCTTGTGGTGGAGTTATTTATGATGCTTCCTATGAAAAATTAATCACTACTATATTTGACTACAAATTCCAATGATGTTTGGTGACATATTGATAAAGCATTGTTGACTTACCGACGTAACACTGATTTAAATTTCATTGCTGGATTTTCATCGCTTTAACAACCAATTTTTATACGTTGAAACCACAACCTAGCATCATCGATCAGCGCCGCATAAAATGTTGGTGGTGTTTGTAGCAAAATCAACATAACTTCGTCCATCTATCAACATAAAAAATCAAAAAATGTTGCATAACACCCTTTTGAAATCCTCGAAAAAAAGCCAAACATTCATCCATTTTCCAATGAGGTGGAGCAAACCATCGTTGCCATTATGACAAAAACTACATAGCATGTACAACAACCTTGTCACAATTTTTTGTGGTTTGTCGGGCTATGTTCATCGAAATTGCGATGAAACCCTGTAGTTTTTTTTTTTTAAATATTCATTCAAACATCTTCCCTCCCTAACATGGTTATATGTATGGATTTTGTTCTTTGCATGAATAATTTAGCCAATGTATCTTTCGGTAGAAGTCACTCCAACAAGTATTTTTCTTTCCTTGCATCCTTTATCAGTGTATCTTATCCGATGTAATCCTATCAGAGAGACTTCATTCTATCGGGCCCAAAGTTATTCATTACTTTCAATGGTGATACTCCCACTGGTGAATTCCATTGACACAACTTTCACTGATGGTGCCTTATTTTATCCACTATGCTGGTGTGATTTGGATATGTCTGAGATATGAAGTATATTGATAATAATAAAACTGTGTGGGACAAATAACCCAGGGTCATAATAACCTAAGCCAAAATAACCCGTGGTTAGAATAATCCATGGAAAAAATATCCCCATAAGAATATAGAGAAAGGAAAACAAAATTTATAAATTACATGTATGTTGCTAAAAAAAAATTATTATTCAAATTTTCAATTAAAGTGTCAAATTATGAGCAATGCCTCTTATATAATCTAAAATGTTATGGTTGTCATAACCATCAACCAATCTTTTTAGTCTTTCTTTGAGTTCACGGTATTTTTTACTACTTGGTTGCCCAGTGTATCCAACCATATATTTCTCTATTCTATTCTCTTGGAGACTCTGTTCTTTTTTCACTGCTTTGATGAATTTTGAGACTAAGTTGTGCAATGCTTGAAGAAATTCACTAAATCCTCTATGCCATCCCTCAATAGTATTATTGGTTATGGGAAGATCATCTTGAGTAGCTAAATAGCAATTCCACATTGTGATTGGAAACTTGGGTGATCGTTTGTTGCCTCTTCTGGTTAGTCTACCAATCCATGTGTCTTCAAAATAATCAACTTATTCCAATGAAATTGCCTTTATTTTTATAATTATTTATCATAGGTTATTTAAGCATTAAAGGTGCTTGTAGGCTATTTTAGGGGTATATAATTGATATATGGTTTAAAAATGACCTAAATAGCCTCTATGGTACCTCACAATCATATTTATAATTTATTTTATGTCATTTATAGTTTACTAGCTTGATCTAAAATGACCTTGGGTTATTTTGTCCATGGGTTATTTTGACTCATTGTGTTATTCCTCTATGGGTAATTATGACCCCGGGTTATTTTGTCCTTTGCCATTTTGGTCAGGCTATTCTATCCAGTATTATTTTGGCTGGTTATTATGTCTCACA
The DNA here is from genome assembly GCA_007258455.2 of Sequoia sempervirens. NCBI lineage: Eukaryota > Viridiplantae > Streptophyta > Pinopsida > Cupressales > Cupressaceae > Sequoia > Sequoia sempervirens. The sequence continues at coordinate 6,568 of VDFB02336387.1, forward strand.
TACCATGTTTTCCCAACTAAATGTTATTGGTGTAAGATGTGTCATCGGGCGGTCCATTTTCTGTTGTTCCGATATCAATGTGTTCCTCAAATTAAATATATTGATGTACCTCATGTCGAAATCTCAAGTGAGTCTATCTTTTACTTTCTTGAATAAGCCATCGGTAGAACAAAAAGATTGTGTCCCCGATACAAGCCTTTTATCTTCATTGGAGTAGTATATGAGATAGGAATTGTCACTTGTTAGGCTTCCGATGACTGATGAGTATTTTGTCGAGGAAACTTTCATGAGTTATGCTGATATGCATTTCCTGTGGTGCTACATTCTCTATTTGTTCCTTTTTAATCAAAATATATAGCCCAATTTCTTCTGTTGATTGGTATGAATGCAATGTGCCTATGCCGATATTGTACAATGTGCTTCCTTATTCACGTAGGCCATTATTGCAATGTCTTTATCGGTGAAGCTTGCTAGTTGTTGTGTCGATATATTGTATTGTGCCAATATAAACATAAAACATGATCAGAGTGACATAGATATTGCTTGGCCAATATGTTATATCTCTTCAATTTGAAATGTGTGAACAATTGTTCTTGGATATATATAGTGAGTAAATAGCTTATAAGAACAATGGTAGAAGACCCAACAATGAAGACTTGGGAAAAAACTACCATAGAAATTGTTGGATATGTCTCACATGACCTACAATAATGCAAGCCCCAAAGCATATGGGCATAGTGTTGAAAACCCACACATGGAAAGTAGGGACAAATTTGTGTCTTAAGGTTGTGGAATCCCTACAAAAACCCTCATTAACCAATCAAAAATTAAACAATTGTCTACTAATTTGAAAGGATTAATCAAAAAATCAATTTTAATAGTTGAGATAGGTGTGAATGAAAAAATGGAAGACTTATGGTAAAATTTGAAATATGTGAAGATCTCCTTGGGAAAAAATCTAATAGTCACCTTCTTCTCTTATAGTGGAATAAAGTAAAATATGTTCTTAACATTTTATAGGAAAAAGTTAGTGTAAAGACAACATACAAGTATGTTGATGCCATCATTGAACTACACACCAAGCTCACAAATCAAAATAAGTATTGTTTCCGCAATGTATGAAGCCGACCTTATTACAATTGAGCTCAAATAGAAATTAAATCCACAACTGATGATTTCCAAATAGTACATTCTATTTTTGGTCAGTTGTGTGTGTGAGAGTGCGAAAGTGTGTGTGTGTGAGAGAGAGCTGAGAGAGAGAGAAGGTCACTTTTGTGATGGATCTCTAGCAAAATATGTGCGTGCTTTCTCATATGATACTTGGGAAAATAAAAATAACAGTTAAACCCAAACCAAAAACCAAACCAACAACATATAATACATAACTATATTAATTCTATCCAATGAGATTATTTTATCATCAGTGCATGAAGCAGATGAAAGGAAATTACTAGGAGAAATCCATCCACTCACTTATTCCATTGGTCACTAAATAAGAGAATCATCTATAAAATTGCTACCCAGATTGAAAGGTGCCCCTCATATGGATCAAATGTTATGTAAGCAACTAGAGATGATTATTGGGAGCAACTACAGAATCAATAACCTACCAAACAATGACATGACATCATCACTAACTACTCATCACATAGTGAATTGTGGATGATTTTAGCATTAACCACATAATTACAATATTTGTATGTTTAATGATTTAATACCAGCTATGTTACAGGGCTCTCTCCTAGACCCCTCATACCTAGACCTAGTTTGAACCACATACTAGTCTCAAGCCAATTCTTTTGTTGAAATGGTTGGACTCTTCTCTTTTGTTTTTGTGCTACATGAGTACATCCCAAGTTTATCTAATCCAAACTCGTATATCCCTAGGCATGGGATCCATCTATGGATAGATTCCCCTGCAAAAGCTGTCATCCAGGGTAACATATGAAATGTGTTAAAAAGTAAAATAAGTATAAAGGGTAACATATTGAAGTAAAGAGAACTAATGAAAATTGCATAAGCTTAAAAGTGCAGCATAATGAAATATTGAAAAGTGTATTACCTTATTGAGCTTCTCTTTTTTTTCAAAAATAGTTTAATATTCTCTACTTAACAGGGCCAACCACATGACGATGGAAGCTCATTTGGCCTCTCCCCTCCTCTCACATCACTCTCAATTCCCCATACCCGATCATATATCATTAATCATTCATTCATCCATTAATAACATATAACATTCATTCATTAACATATTCACATTCATTCATTAACATATAACATTCATTCTTTCAATTTTTACATATTATAACAAATATGGTTGTCAAAAATATCATTTTTTAACATTTATTAACATATTATCAAAATTATGGTTGTCATAATATGATTACAATCACTTTTTTTTGTTTCTTTTTTTGCAGCTACAAAAGAAGTGGAGTATCATTTTCTAAATCATCTGTCCCCCCTTTAGTTGTTCTTCCCTCTGCTCATGATCTTATTGTATGCCTAGTCATGTACTCACGACGTGGAGGTCGCTGCAAGGGGGCGTTTGCTACAATAACAAAGAAATGTTAAATTGATATGTTTTATTATTATTGTTACAAGTATTTCATTAATTAAAAGAACATTGGAGTGGTGATTTTTACCTGATGGAGCCACATCATGTTCCTGATCTTGTCTTATAGCCTCATGCTCAACATGTTGAACATCCTCTAAATCCTTTGGAGTTGAAACATGAAACGTTACATTAATTCATACACAAATTGCAATTAAATATGTTTAAAAGAACATTAGAGTGGCCCTCTTTACTTGATGGGGCCACATCATGTTCCTGATCTTGTCTAGCTTGATCATGCTCTACATGCTCTAAAGTTGAAACACGAAAGGTTACATTAATTAATACAACAATTGTAATTAAAGATGTTTAATTGTATTAATCCATATTGTGTTTTGTATAGCACATGAAGACATCTAGTACCAGGATGCACACCATGACCTTCATTTACAGGTTGTGCTCCACCCTCATCAGGTGCAATCCAATGTCATGTGTAGTATTATCATTGCTTGCTTGTTTAAAACAAATAGGCACATAATTACTTTATGGTGGAAATTAATATTGAATAGATTGTACAAGTATTCAATTTTAAATAAAATTCATTGAGTTTATTTACATGCATGTTGGATGCAATGGAAGCTTGTGTTTTCCCAGTCAAGAGTCTTAGACATTTAGCCATGACTCCATAGCCTTGCCGGAAGACAATCTTTAGGTCCTCTTATGTGGGCACTTTGCTGAATTCAAAGCCCTTCATTTTTGCATAAGATCATGAATTTTGCTTATATGGTGTGATAAAACCAATTTTTTTTGCAATTTGTTATTTGGATGCAATATTTCATTTATTGATACTTACAATTCGTGCGACTAATTTCATATAACCCCCAGACCCAAGTTTGTGCTGCTTGTGTTTTTCTAGTCTTTCCTTTGTTTCCTTCAATGTGTTAGGCAACCTATGAAAAGTTTGAAATATATTATATTATGTAAAAAGAAAGATTAATCAGTATATAATTACATTATTGATAGTATCACATACCTTCCTTGGCCTGGTGGTGTCTTTCCTTTTTTCTTTTCATCTTTCTCCTTTCCATCTGACACTAGGTCCTTCTGCTCCCTCTCCGGAATCATGGGGGGATGCTTGTACTTGTTATTCTCTAAATGTGACCTATATTGGTCCCTCATATACTTTAGATAGTTACCAGTTTTCTAAAGGACCTTGGTTCGATTGAATGTGTTATTACTGAACATCTCAACTAAACAGTTAATAAGCTCATCTTTTAAATCTTGATTTTGGGCATTCCACCATGTACGTATGGTGGGCCTAAATATCTCCAATGTAATATCATTTATATGTTTATAAAAAACATCATTTCTTGCAAAATTATCATGGGATCATTAGTCTAAAAAGAGTGATCAATAAGTAAATTTCAATTGGATTATATATAATAATAATTAAAACATTTTAAAGTACCTGGGACCTTCTCTATCTTTATGGGAATGAAATCCTCGGTCACCACAAATGTGGCTAGGAATATTCTCGTACTAGTAATATAGGAAGATCGAGGAAATGTTGCTAAAACATCACTAGTATTAGTGGCATTTGTATCCCCAGGTACATGTCCTAATGCATGTTCTGGCATGTGTTCGCTGCTAGAGGGTGCACTACCTGATGCCTGCATACTATGTGTGGCTGAGATTTTAGTCGACAATATAGGCACAGATGATGGGGTTGAATGATGTGATGTATGCGTAGGAAGATCAGGATTGACACTTGTACCAACCCCTACTCCATGGGTGACACCTGCAGTACCTTGATCATGGCCAACAACATCATGAGGAAACAAAAAATCGTATAAAAACAACACATATTTTAGTTCATGACATGAAAGAGTACAAAATATAAAACCATGAATGAACTTATGTTATAATTAAAGATCTCATGAAAACTTACATACAAGTTTTGTGCTCTCTCACTCAATATTTTAACCCTTTATCTTATCTCATTTTTTTGAGGCACTATGAATAACAATTGAAGGATTTCTTCATTGCATTTTTTTAGGTCTTCCTTATTATATCCAGAGGGTTTGTAGACTATGCGATGTCATCATCGCATAATAGTGATTGCACCTCCCTATGAATGCTCTCCTCTACTACTGGTGCCTTTCCTTGATCATTCGACTGGGATAAGAATATTAAAAAAATTATCGAAATCAACCCAATAAACTTATAAAAAGAACATAATAATAAAACATTTTTCTCGTATCTAATTTGTACAATTACAAGAGGTAAACCTGTTTGGTAGAAGCGCTTGAAGATGCATCGTGATCTATGCTCTAGGCTGGAGCCTTCCCCCTATGATCAATGTCTCGCTGTGACAAAAATTAAATATAAAAAACATTATCAAATTGAAACCTATAGACTTATGAAAAAAACTATAATAATAAAATGGTATATTGGAGTCATTAATTGGAAGTTGGGTAAAATGGTATATAGTATGTACGACCCCCATAGTAACTGTGTCTGTATCTATGTGATTCAAATTGTAATCGAATAGCAACTCTTCCCTTGCAGTTATTAATTTTATTGCACATACGAATACATGGTTTCCCTTGCGCACCTCAAATATGCAATTGGTTGCTTATTTGTTGACCTAAGTCGTGTACTATTTATAAACCCTGCAATATTCCTTGATAATTTTGGCCTTTTGTCAATGTACATAGCCACTCCTTTATTTTGATCCTTATCTTTTAGTTGTATATAATTTGCTGACAATACATACCTATGCATACTTTGTGTATATCGAACCCGCTGCATCCAATCTTTGTAACTATAACAGGGTCTGACATACTCCATCAATTTAGTAACTTTGTTGTAACAAACCTTTATGCTATCCATGCAAAATATGCCAGAACCATGTAATGACAATGGTGTTATGCAATATATCCTCTTGTTGACACAAAAATCAATGTTTATTAGAGGAAGTTCCTTAGGTACCCGTTGTTTCTGTAGATTTTTGTACCTCAAGGGCACCTCAATGTTGCCTATGCTCTCATCATCATAATAACATGAACCCCCTTCAGCAAGAAAAAATTCCATGCGTTTACAAAATTTTCTTCTAATCTTTTGACCTCTAGTTTATCTTCCTCTTTTAGACCTACTACATGTCTCGCTTTCCTCTTCTCTTCCTAAATTTCCCTTGCTTGAGGAAGAAAGATCTGACAAATACCTATTTGGTGGTACCTGTACTCATAAGGATGTTGGATAAAGTTCTTTCATGGTGATGTGATCCCAAGCTATGGTGTTGGAGGATTAAAAACCAAGGTTGTCATTACTAGTCAAATGCATGTGTCGAGGTAACAATAGTTGTGAATGTATCAATAAACCTTGTAAGGGTATGATGATCAAAGATCACTTGGTAAGCATGGGAACGGTTTGTAGGGTCACCAACCTTGTGTTTTGAAGCCTTTGGTTTTGGGAAAATCTAGAGGAGTCATTGTCTTGTTGCTTGGAGGTTGATTGGGTTAGTTGGTGGAAGGTTTCTATTACATTTTGTACCTATCTATGAATTTTTTTGGACCACCTTCCTCAAAGACAATAGTCCCTCTGAGGTAGTACTAGTGTCTGGTTAGTTAGTCTATGAAATTTTTTGGACCACCTTTGATGTGAAATAGCCGCTCGTGCAA